>JAUJYS010004641.1:0-11751 GCA_033995665.1 Melogona broelemanni | reverse complement strand
CTCACATATCTCCAAAGAGACACGAGGGTTGAGTATTCCTGTAGTGCACTAAACGCTACGGTGAATTAAAAAAAAAAAAAAAAAAAAAATTCCGTAAAAAAGGAACGACCGATCCATTTCCTTAAAAAAGGAACGAAATCGCTGCAAAATTGCTCAGAAAAGGGATCCGCTTTTAAAAACTGATCGGAAAAGTTCCGTTCTTAACCTGCGCCGGCAGATAGTGATCTATCGATGTTTGAAGCCCACCTTCGAATTTGTCCACCACAATAGCCGCCCTATTACCCCCTATCCCACCCCGCCCCCAATGAAAGGCCGCCGGCCACTCAGTCTGGCCTCGTGTAGGACAGATTCGAATCGTCACCAAGTCGGCCGTTAACGAAATTGGGGTTTCTTTTTTTTGGTTGATGTCACCCGAACCATCGACATTGATAGACTCGTTTTAGTCGGATCCCACTTCGATTCCAGTCTGGCTATTCCAGCTGCATCCCTCTTCCCTCCCCTTCCCTGCCCCTCACGTATCTCCGAAGAGATACGAGGGTGCAGTATTTCCTGAAATGCACTAGGCGCTACGGTGATTTAAAAAAAAAAAAATAAAAATAAAATTCCCCAATATTTTTGTGGCATGATTGCAAATAATGTGGTACATACAAATTGTTTAAACATCGAATTAAGGTTCTATTATTGATTGGATAATGCAACCACAAGGTTTAATTTTATTTTAATTTAATTTTAACATCACAATTACAAAATTGCCTTTGGATAAATAGAAACGTTTTCTTTGTTGTTTTTGGAATAACATATTACAACAAATGTTATATTGTACCACAAAATAGCAAATTGATTTCTGTATGTGTAAATCTAGTAGCCTAGCTTGCAATTTCGGACACGCAAGGTTAAAAATAGTAGTTTGAGCTATTTTGAGTATTATTTTCGATTATAACTTTTTTGTGTGTGTTTGGAATTATGAAGTTTCAAAACTTATTGTATTCAAGTTATCAGTAACATGGAGGGAGTGTGTCTAGTGTTGGATTTAACACTTACTGTTCGTAGATGCATGATAAATATTTTTGTTTCACACTTATACCCCTAACCGACTGGCTCTTGTAGTCGAGGTTTGGGGTAATGTGCATTGTTGTAATCAGATGTACTCTGCAGCAGTTTGAATAAAAAAAAAATAAAAAAAAAAATTCTATCGCCGGACAATATTCCAGAGATTACAATTACAATTACAATATATACCCGCAAGCAGCCCCTTTTAGAGGGCCAATGGCGGGGGTCAAAGACCAGTTAAGGACAAAGATGGGGTTATCCTTATATTAATCTATATATATCTGTATAGGAGATCTCGGTCGGGAATCAACCCCAATGATGTTGTCAACTTCAATTTTTCTTCCTCGACGCCAACTCGAGCAGTCTATGGATGTCGTTGCAGTCAATTCAATTATGACGTTTCGAAAAACTTTCTCGGCCTCTGACCACGTCCAGAGCGCTAGGCAGCGACTCGAAAACGATTTTCTTCAACCCCGCCCCGGGTTCGGGCGGGAATCGAGGCGCACCATTGTTGTCGAACGTGATGAAAGAAATGTGGTACGGGGCCGCCATTGTGCGTCACGTGGTTCTTCGCACCTCTTTCGCTGCGTGCCCTTTCACCCCCACTACTCCCACCACCCCCATGGTCTCACGTCCACATAAGTGCTCGTCAAAAAGGCGCCAATCCAAAAATTAGATGGGATCATGATGGGAACGATCTTATTTCGGATTCGATGCAGTGGTTCGCAACTTGTGAAACGTTAGGATTGCTTCGGTAACATATTGGCAGTGATAGGTTTGTTTTTTTTAAGAATCCCTTTTTAGTCCTCGTATCTCCTTTTTTTTAAAAAAAAAAGGAACCGTTTCAGTTCTAGTTCCTACAGAAATTGAACGGGGCCTAACCGTTCCTTGTAAATGAAACATGAAACTATCCCGTTCCTTTTCCGTTCCATCGATTTAAAAAAATAGAAAAAACGAAACAAACCACATTCTGAACGGAAGAAAATAACTAAAATTTCAAGAACCGCAACATTTTCTTTATGAAATGAGATTTATATCTCGTGGTTTTTTTTTATTTCGAACGTAATCATTTTTTAAATATTTAAATGAAAACGCGTATTAGGTATATTTAAATATTAATCATGTAAATATCATCTTCATAAAGCAAAAGTTTTGAATTCTAACGTAATCATTTTTTATATTTAAATAATAATAAGAGCTGTAATATTTAATAAAAGTATATAAATATTCATCCTTTAAAATGTTCTGTAAATGTATACAATTTACAAAAAAAAATTACAAGTTGAACCCGCAAGCAGCCCATTGAGGGGCCTATGGCGAGGGAAATGTTGTGTTGGTTAGTCCTGGGACTGGTTCGTTAACAGCAGCGTGTCGTCTCCGAACCCCGACCCTCGATCCCCCGATACCTGTGTTTTACTTCGCAGAATACAAGTGGTTTGCCATTGTCTTCCTCCGCGCAGTACAACGAGCCAATCCAACGATCGGCTGCACTGGGAATCGAACCCAGATCCGCTGGTTGGCGAGCGAGCACGCTACCTCTCGGCCACAGCGGACGGAATTGTGTCGATTGTGCTAGGCGGACGATATAAAGTGAAGTAGAGTAAAAGTTTATCAATATCCTGCTAGTGACGTCACCGCCTCTAATATTTTTTATATCTTTTTCTTGTCACAGGCCATCAACCTGCTGCTCAATCTCAACTGGAACGTGGAGAGCGAGCTGTGTTTCAAGTGCCTGGTGATCATCTTCAATCGACTGGTGAGGATGACGCCGTTGACGGACGAGAGGGAAGGTCGGTTTTTATCGCTATTCATCACGATGATCACGGTCCAGTGCCACCAGTGTTGGGTACGTTCCTTTTCATAAGGAACTGGCTCCCGTTCCTCGTTACTCCATAAAGAAAGAGCCGATGACGTTCCTCGTTCGTCCATAAATGGTTGGAGTACGTTTTTTATGAAAAGGAACTAGTTCCCGTTCCTCGTTCCTCCATAAAGAAAAGACCGAGGATGTTCCTCGTTTCTCCATAAAAAGAAAGAAACGAAGGCGTTCCTCGTTATGTTCCAAAGGAACTCGTTTCCCGTTGAGTTCGGTGCGGAAGTCATTTAATTTTTTACTCAATTTTGGAACTTAATTGGATGACAATTAACAGTCACCATATTTCCCCGGCAAATTCCTTGCGAATTTCAGGAGGTTAAAACCTTTTTACTCATAGAAGCAAATTATTCTTCACAATTTAATCGCATCGAGCCTGTCGCTATTTTCATTTGCTAATCGTCCTAAATCCTTGAACGTTCCTCAAAAAAAGGTACTACGACGTATCCAAGACTACTAGTACCAACCTTCCTTTGAAGAAATAGGAACGAGGACGTCCAACGTTCCTCAGAAAAGAAACGGAACAAGACGTTCCAACGTTCTTTTCTAGAAACAGGAACGAGGATTTTTCAATGTTCCTTTCTAGAAATAGGAACGAGGACTTTCCAACGTTTCTTAGAAAAGGAACGAATTACTTGAACTAACGAATTACTAAGACGTTCCTTAGTATGGGAACGAGGACATTCCAACGTTCCTCATAAAATGAATGACTTTATTTGGAACGAGACGTTCCTTAGCCGTTCCTACCCAACACTGAGTGCGACGCTTGTTTTTTTTTCTTCTTTTAATAGCAGTGACGTATATCTGTCGTCTCTCATTCACACCCGTCTCATCGTGGTTTTTTTTATTAATTGCATCGCGATCGTTTTTTTTTTTTAATTGCATCAGCTCAACTGGAAGCCGTGCTGGGGAGTTACTACTCGCCGGCCCACCCCCTGTCCGATGTGGTGACCCTGGAGTACCACATCAAGGTGGTCAGTCTGGCGCGACGCTTTTTCCACCTGTTGTTAAGGTAAAAAAAAATCTCCTGGGTGCACATGTATGCCAGTTTATTATTATTCTTCTTTTAAAACTGCTGTTGAGTAGGCTTAACAACATGGTCGTCTCAAAACTCCTCCGAGGCTTGATCTGGTAATTTTCACCTGCTGTTAAGGGGAAAACTACATCTGGGTACCTGGATGCACATGTATCAGCTTTTTCCAAAAATTATTTTTAAACTGTTGTAAACTATTGTATATGTCTCTTTGTCTCTCTTTTTAACTTAACTAACGTATTTATCTCTTTGACCCAGTTTCTTATCCCCTTCCGAGTAAAAACTTAATTTTATTGAAAACTGATTCCATTTGCCACCTCCTTCAAAATATAGCGCAACAAAATAAAAATTAAATTAGAAGTCTGTAGAAGCAAACGTCTGTCTTGCGTCTTGTCTTGAAAATCTCAATTTTTTATTGAAAAATGAACTGCTTCACGGTCATACTTGTGATCGTTCATTATTAAATTTGTGTACAACTTTCGTGAATCCAATCGTTGTCCTCTTGTTGTCGTTTGCCTCTTGACCCCCGCCATATCCTGCTGTGTGGATGCTGTGGAGCTGTGTGGCTTGTCCGTATATATTGTAATTGTATTTTTTTTATTTTTTTATTTTTTTATTTTAGATTTAACCGATTCGAAAAGGCATTTTTACTGGCCTCCGATATTGGTGCTCGCGACTTGTTCATGGTGAGTTGAGAGACGCTCTTTTTTTGGAAATTTTATCTTCGTCCAATGGTTGGCGATTTTGCCGTCTTTCAGCAGAATAAATGGTTAGTGTTAATAAAAATAAATATGTTGAAGGTAGAATAAATAGTTTTTGGTAATGATTAAGTTAATTTCTGAGAAATGACATTTGGTTCTTATGATGATTGTTATATTTATTTATGATGACAAATAGCCAAACAATGCTGGTCAGTCCGAGACCAAACTACAACTCAGCGCTAATTTTAATTTTTAAGGTTAAATTAATTGGCACCTCATATGCTTATTTTTACCATCGCGCGCTCTTTGGGCTTGCTATCTGGACAACGCACCAAATTAACGCTAGCTAGACAATCTGAATTAGACCGGAATCGACGACTGACAAATATTCTTTGACAATGATTCACATCTCTCCGTTCCCCCTTTCCCATGACCCTTTTCTTTCTTCACGACCTCTTATCAGTTTTGGTCCATCTTCAAAATTCAGTCAGTAGAGGTGGTCGCAGAAATCGTGTTGTGCGGCCGTTTCCGCTGTAAGTATATGTTTTCGGTTTTAGTTTTCGTTCAAATTTATTTAATTTACAATTTATTTTTTATTAATTATTTATAAAGACAGCTGAAGATCACAGTGGTGTATGTGAAACCTGGTACTATCTACCTTTGATAATTATTTTTATTAATTTATTTCAATATTCAAAATAAACGTGACAGAAATACAGGGGTGGCATGGGAGAGGGGGAGCCGAAGACGTGTGAATCATTGTCGGAGAAAATTAAATGGTAGGCCTACAATTTACTAGTTTTTCAGGTTATAGCATTATGAGTTTTAATTCTATTCTTATTGGCTATCGCGCTAGGAGAAAATTAAATGTGTTTCTCCTAAATCATTCATTGATGACATATATAACAATAGTTTAGTTTCGAGATTCCTTTTTTTATATAATTTTTTTAATTTAAAATTTGAATTTAGCAAACTTTAAAAAGTCATTCATATTGATATGGATGCTGCATAAATTTCATTCAAAATAAGGCGGTTATTTTTTCAAGGCGAGCTACGGGATGGGGGGGGGGGGGGTGCGGCTTTCCGGGGTCCGGATTGTTAGGATATTTTACACAAATTATATTTCAGTTTTTTTTTAATTTGTTAAATTCAAATTTCCATCTACGAAATTTGCGTTGCGTTATGGTTGTGGCTCTGCGTTAGAGCAACTGGCGCGCAATGCATTAATTGATGACATCAATTGACGTTTGTGCGGAAATGGCGATCCCGACCTTCGCGCGTGCGGTGCTACTGCCGGTGGAATTTGAACAAAAACTGAAATAGCTCAAAGTTTTACAATGACTTACTTAATATCTGTGCCAAATTTCATAACAATGCTGTCATTTTTGGCCGAGTAATGGCGCTACGACGGTAGGTGTCGCTTTTTATGACTTACGGTGTATTTGTAATTTACATGGGTGGCAACAAGTGATTTTTTTAAAGATATTCGTCTCTCCTACCCCCAACCCTGTACAGGGGTTGGACAAAATAATGGAAACAGCTCTTATAAGCTGCAAAAATAGATCAGCTTCCATTATTTCGTCCAACCCCCGTGAATATATGTAAAGGAGTTGGACAAAATAATGGAAACGGCACTAAAAAGTGCACCACCAGATAAGTTACCATTAAGTTGTCCAACCCCTGCAGGTCTCTCCCACATCTTGCTGCATGAATATAGAAAATTATAGGGTTAAAACAGGTGCTGCCTTTGTCAGAACAAGTGCTAACAATAAAGAAATGTGCTCACACAAAAGACCAAAAAACTCTTATTGTATAATAATAACAAAAACAATTCTCGTATTCTATATTTTGTACGATTAAGAATGCCTCAAAAAATCCTCATATTCTCGCCTTTTCATGTTTTCGTGAATGGATTGTAAATTATAATATTCTGAATGTGAATTTAATGTACTAAAAATTGATCATTTGAGGCCGAAAATTGTTTTTATAAGTTGAAAATATCGCTTAAAATTACCCGTAATAAAAATACTGAATATCTCTGTCCTTAATTACAATTACGCGAAATGCAGTACCCATTGGGGGCCTATGGCAGGGAAGTTAGATCGAAATTAAATTAAATTAGATTAAATTAAAGTTGGTTCGACAGGTTACATGGTAATAACATGCGTAATTTTAAACTGCAGATTAAAATATTCCACGTGATAATGAGGCATTTTGAACGCACACGTAAATTAACATCACCATCACCTTCGAAAAAATCCCAACCCGTCAGAGTACAGGGTGCTTGACGAAAAAAAGTGGACCTCCACACTTAGCTGTTTTTGGAAGCAGGTAGCTGTGTGATGATTTCTGTTTTTGGCATTCTTATTCTTCTGATGTCCAAGAGAATAATGTCTCCCAACATACCCGGTTCGCACAAGTTCTTGAATGAATAAAAAAATTATAAGCTACATCATTTAATTTTTCCCCACAACAAAACCACGTAGCACTCACTAGTAACGCGATTCGTATTGTCTTTTCAATCGTTCATTCGTTTTTTACAATTTTCACTATACAATCGATTGATGCACGAACTATCGATCGATTCACACGATACTATCAATCAAACCACAATACAATCGATCGATGCACACGATACTATCGATCAAATCACGGTACAATTGATCGATTATCGATATGATGTACTTGTATCTATCTGCAGGAGCGATATATTACTTATCGCCTTTTTTTGGGGTTGTTGGTCCTGTTTGTTTGTCTGCCACTGTTGTCCACAGTCAGGAAGCATGTATTTATTGTTGCCCAGTGGCGGTGCCTAGCGGCGGCGGCTGTAGCACGTGATTGTTTTTGTCATACCATCATCTCTCCGTTTTTCGTATTGCCGAAGTTGCACGTGCGCAAAGACGATGCTATTTGCAGATGGTTGTGTCTCCACGACAGTGGCCGTTAGGTGCTGCCAGGAACAGTCGACCGTTCACGCATGCGCACAGCTGGTAGACACGGGTTTCCGGTTGGCTGTGCTGCGTGGAAGTGATGGCTTCCGGGAGGTTTTTCAGGACTATCGTCTCTGATTCCATCGTGATCTGTTGTTGCGGGTGGAGAGAGAGAGAGAGAGAGAGAGAGAGAAAGAGAAAGAAGGAAAGGGAAAATGTAACAAACTTTGCAAATTAGAATAAATTAAGAGAAAAAAACGCAGTTAATGCAAGGTTGTTAGATCTTTATAAGTCTACGAATCTTTGGTACACAATAGCATTTTTCAGAAATATCGCAATACTATCAGTGTATTAAAATATCGATAGTTCCATATCAGCTATCTCGTAACTATTGGTGCTTTGACCTTTCTGTCCAAGGTCAAACGTCTTTAAATGTTAACAGGTGGCGACATCTATGTTCAACCTGTCGAACCGGAGTTGCTGGACCAATAGTTGCGAGATAGCTGATATGGAACTATCGATATTTTAATACACTGATAGTATTGCGATATTTATGAAAAATGCTATTGTGTACCAAAGATTCGTAGACTTAAAAAGATCTAACAACCTTGCATTAACTGCGTTTTTTTTTCTATTCTATTCTAATTTTCAAAGTTTACTACCGCTGACACACACACATTGACGTAGAGAAAATAACTACTTTAAATTAGTGTATAGATGGACCAACTGTGAAGTGTAAGTGTGACCAAGTGTAAAGTGGACCAATAATATAAAATTATAACTTGTTATTTTTTTTTTTTTTTTTTGTAATTTACTATCATATATTTAATTATATATGATAGTAATTTACTATCATATATATGATTATATATGATAGTAAATTATAAAATAAAAAAACAACTAAATAACAAGTTATAATTTTATATTATTGGTCCACTTTACACAATTTTGTAAAGTATGTTACCAACTCAAATTGCTACTGAAATGAGTATAGATAAGTATATAGATGAGCAATGAGAATATATATAACACTGTGTAAAGTGTCAATGGACAACAGTCTAAGTAGTTAGTGGTCAATGATAATACTGACCGTTCCCAGAGTAGACTGGAGCTTGAGGTCGTTGAGGCATGTGGCCGCAATATCACCCGTCATGGACTCCAGAGCGATTCCATGAGGCGCTGACATCTCCAAAGTCCTGGTAGGCGACTCCAACCTGGAATCACAAACGTATCGAAAACACACACTATATTATAGATAACTATAATAGATTGAATAGATAAGAAAATCGGGGACGATTGATTTCAAATGATGCCATTTATCGATAAAATCGTTTTGAACAATACTAAAGCTATTTTCTCCAGTATTAAGAAATCCTATGATTAATCGCTAGACACTTTTTTTTTTCTTGATCACTATAGTGAATAGCACTACAGGAAGTTATTGTACCCCTCGTGTTGCTGTGACAATGTGTGAGGGGCACATTCCAGTACCACATGATCGAATTAACGAAAGCCTGCGCCGGGAATCGAACCCGGGACCACCCGCTCAGTAGACTGTGACCATATCCACTGAGCCACTGGGGGCAGACATCCATCCCGAAGTAGAGCCCGCGTACCCGCCCTACTCTCACCCGAAAAAAGTCCGGAGGCCTAGTCGGTCGGGAATCGAACCCGGGATCACAGGCATAGTAGCTCGACACTCACTAACCACTACGCCAAAAGGCACCTCTATTTTTAAATCCCTATGACTATAAATTGTAAGCGGATGCCGACGTATCATTTTTAGTAAAACCATTTCAGGAGAACTTGCTTCCTGATGACATGATCAATAAGTCAGTGCCGCTGCCCATTGCAATGTCCAACACGGCACAACAAAATCCAGCAATTACAACGACAGAAGAAAAAAAAGAAGAAGCAACCGAGCGTTCCCTCGTATCATGTGCTTACCGGACAACACCTCCCGTCGATGGCCGTGCTTGGCGTCCGACCCGCGCCGTCCCTTTCCCCCATGATGCGATCCAGCGGCGGCCGGCGCAGCCACCCCGCCCCCGAACGGCACCGGCGTCGGATCCGACAGCGAACGCCGTCCAGTCGCTGCTCCGTTGCCCGACGACGAGCCCAGACTCAACTTGGTCACACCATTGGTGCAGGGCGCCACGGTAGCGCCACCACGTCCTCCACCCGCCCCCGGCGGCAGCGAGTGGACCCTCGACCCCGGACGATGAGCCGGCTGCGGTGCGGCCGGTTTAGCCGCCGCCGGTGCACAGGTGATGACCGACGGCCGCGAGAGCTGAGGGAGCTGACCGTTAACAGCCGCGGTGAACGGCGGCGGAGGAACGTAGGGTGGTGGCGAACCAGACGGCGGTGAGATGGACAATCCGTGTCGCTGAGAGTGGCCACGTGGTACCCGATGGTGGTAGAGGTGGCTGGGTGGTAGTTGGTAGTAGGGCGGTGGTGGTGGTGGTGGTGCTGATCCCGGTCCGGTGAAGTGGTGGCCGAAGTGGAGGGGGGCGGGAAAGGGAGGCGGGGGTGGGTGACCGGTGGGCGGGGAGGGCGACGGTGAGGGGGTGGCGTCCGGGCTGACCAGGCGACGTTTGGTGGTAGTCATGTCCAGTGGGGCGTCGTCCATGTCGTCGGGCGGGGGTGGGGGTTGGTGGTCGGCGTGGAGGAGTAGGAGACGGGCTTGGTGTTGGAGGAGGAGGCGACGGCGGTCGCTGGGCGGGCGAGTGAGATCGGTGGCGGCGGTCTCGTCCATGTCGCTGGCGTCGTCGTCGTCGTCGATGGGCGAGTCGGCCGGGCCGCGCTCCTCGTCTTCATCCTCTTCTTCGCGGGAGTCGGTGATGGAGCCGCCGATTCTATGGAAGAGAATTGAGACGTGATCATTATAGGAAACGGACACGTATTAAAAAAACAAAATAGGTTATTTCATAAACTTGTCACATCACTCCCGTTTTAAATTTTTAACAAAAATTTGCAAGTACTACACAGAATAAGAAAATAGTTTAAATTTCACAAGTTTGTTTGTTTGTTTATTGACATAAACAATTAATACACACATGTCATCACCCAACAGAGGGAATAAAGAATACCAGCTGCCATTCCCCTTCCCTTCCCTGCCCCTCACATATCTCCATAGAGACACGAGGGTGCAGTAATTCTGTTGTGATTAGCTCTACGGTCATTTAATAAAATAAAATAAAAAATAGCTGCCCCGTAGGGTTCAAATTACTTTATCCTTACAGAATGTAGTTGCCACAATCTAATTAATTGCTTACGTTTGAAGATATGCAGAAATAATGTTCAGACTAAGATCAGATAAGATTGTGGTAACTACATTCTGTAACCCGACGTTCTGCGCCAGTATAACTAACAAGTGTAGTTATACGAAACAATACTGTTCAATTACAATTAGTGTAGCTATAGTTTTACAAAATTTAAAAGCATTTGGTTAATTTTTGCTCAATTTATAGCGAAAACCGTTTTTGTGCCATTTTTTTCGCTCAACCTGTATATGGATTAACATTTTTAACGAATGAATATAAAGTTGTCATATCAAAAACCGAATTGCAATTACGGAAAGTTAAATAATTGATCCAAGCATGCGTAAACCAATAATACCACATAAATATTAATAAAGCTCACCTTTTCCTTGCTATTCCTGACTACGGCCAAGTCATCGGGTTCCTGAGGTACAGGTGGCTCCTGTCGTTTTTGGTCGCTATCCAGCATGTCTGTAAAAACACAATGAAGACAATAAACATTAGCACGAAAATAAAAATCTTGGCATCACTAGATTTTTTAAAGCACTGGGCTGAAATTATTTGGCAATGGTCAGAGACACTACAAATTGTGCTATAATATTTGTATAAAGCGAAAATGATGGTATAGTTGTCATGAAGAATACCTATTTTGGGCATGACTTCGTCTTTCTTAGAATCTTGCACTGATTCTGCAGGCTTTATGTCCGGAGGCGGTGGATTGGTTGGTTTGGGATACACTGCAAAAACAGAAACATGTTTTCTAATTTACGACAACAATTGTGAACTATTATCCTACTACACTGCGGCAGTCTCAGGTTCGACTCTAGGAGCCGCCTCTAGTTTATGGGATCCCTATGTACTAGTAAAAATGTGTCCCTCAGACATTGTCTAAGCAACACTAGGGGAA
>JAUJYS010004640.1:0-11751 GCA_033995665.1 Melogona broelemanni | reverse complement strand
GCGACTAACCGAGTCGTGGCGAGCAACTTTCGCCGCGAGTCGAATTGAACATGTTCAATTCTACTCGCCAGGAGCCAACGACTACTGACGAAAAGAAAAATGGCTCAATGAACCGACGCTCGCAGCGACTAGTAGTGTAGTAAAATACAGGCTTTAAACACAAAATTTGCCAATAAAGCTAAATATGAAGTGAAATAGATGCGTTATCTTATTCCACAATGAAAATGCTCTCTCGAGTCGAAATGCCGACAACTAATCTACACTTGAACGCGAACGGAGTCCAACATAATGAGACAAAAGCACTCGAGGGCGGCACGCAGCAGGCTGACAGCCTCCTAAACATTATGTCAGGTCGTGGTGTTGTTAAGAGCGCAATATATACTCTGTATATCGCTAGATTGGAGTGGCGATAGACGCGACCCTGGCTGTCTATTCTGCACTGTAATCAATTATAAACTAGAAAAGACGTCACCAGATTACAGTATAATTTATCATAGACGAAAAGCATATCGAAAATAATGTGTACATGGGCAGACCAAGAAATGCCAGAAATTAATTAAGGATAGGTCGAAATCAATTTTGCTGAACTCTCTTAATTGATGTGGTAAAATTGAATTAGATAAAAATAGTTTGTTGCATTCAGGGTTCGAACCTGTGGTCTTTTAGTAGGATTCTCTCCTATAAAATAAGTAGCAAAATTCAATATGCTTACGCGTTAGTTTCCAAAAAGGTATATTGAGTTGGAGAAATTCGGCTTATTTTTTAGGGCGCCCAAAAAAATACGCCGATTTTCCACCATTGATTCCAAATTAGTTTTCGTGTTAACAAAGTCGATAATTTCGCCAATTATCAATAAAAAAAATTTAACGTGCAGATGGGAGAAGAAACATCGAATACAAGAAATTAAATTAATAAAAAGAATAGTTATTTTTCTTAAATATCAATTTTTTAGAAAGGATCATTGTAGTTCCTCATGACGTCACTGATAAAAAATTCACAATGTACACCCTGCCCTCTCCCCCCCTCCCCAACAGCCTCTGACGCACATGCTGATAAAAAAGCTCTAAATTTATATACATTCCTGTTGACACAATGCTCAAAAACGCTCCAACGAGATGCTATTATTGCAAATCAGGTGAGCTGAATGAACACCAACTAAAATACCCCAATAGCGCGGCAAATCAAAAAGTCGAAAAACTGGAATGCCCTGTCGAAAAGATAAGCGGCGTCTGGCTGCACACGAGTGGATACAGATTATTTTTGAACATGCGCCGCGCAAACATCGGTTCCATGTGTTTACAGCGATTGTAACAATATCGATAGCAGAAGAGAGCAGGAATAAGCGTGCAGCGTCAAAAGTGTGCAGCCACTCGCGGGTGCTAGCTCGGCTTTCGAAGGGGCTTTACTGGGAGCGAAATCAGTTTGCGGTTAGGATTTTTTTCTATTAGTAAAAAATTAATCTCCAAAATTATTCAAACAAAATGAATAGTTTGTGAATAAAAATACAAGATGTCTCTCACTCCTTCCGCGTCCCTTCCTCGCTTGGCTTACAGACGTTAAACCGCAAACTGCTCTTCCCCCCCCCCCATTAAAGCCTCATCGAAAGCGGAGCAAACACCCGCGAGTGGCTACACACTAGTGACGCTGCCCAGTTTACAACACACGCTTCTGCCATCAATCTTGTTACAAGCGACGTTGTCACGGTATACCCAAACATCTATCTATATACAACTCACTCACACAATAATATTAAAAACTAGTCCATCAATCTGGATGGGAGGGGGGTGGTTTTTAGACAATCGTTCTCCATCAAGATTGCCAATTTTTACCACCAGGTGGTGGCTTTCAGTGTTGGGTAGGAACAGAACGGAAAAAGTTCCTTTCCTAAGAACTGGTTCGTTTTTTGAGGAACTTAAGAACGCCTTGGTTTATTTATTTATTGAGGAACTGGAACGGCAACTGGTTCCCTTTATTAGGAACTGGTTCCATTTTTTTGAGGAACTGGAACGGGGGTTCCTTTTGCCAGAACCTTCAATTTTCTACGAGTACGATTTTCCAAAGTGTGCCAAGACAGAGGAACAATTTTGCAGCATCAAACAAAAAATTGCTGATGATTTTGATCTGTTAAAAGCTTTTTGTTTATAATTTTTGAGGAATCTACATTTGTACTGCAGATTAGTTCCCGCAAATATTTTTTAAATATTTTTTGATCCAAGGAACGTAATTATTGAGGAACTGTAAAGGGAACTGGTTCAAAAGGAACGTACCAAACACTTCCGCCCAGACTCAATAAGCAGCTAGGGGAGGAAAGGAGGAAGGGGGGGGGGGTGTAACTCTCGAAAGATTATCGCGTGAATGACCCTCTCGAAGCAATGTAGCCATGTCGAACAAAAAGAGGTTGACACGTCTCCTGTCTACATAACAACCCACTCGCGCCGAGATAAATTTAATTTTTTGAGGCCCGCACTTATCTTCATCAAATATCTGTTCGAGTTAATTAAAGTAGTCGTCATGCGCGAGAGCTATTACAAGGAAGGTGTGTGTGTGTGTGCGTGTAGCAAGTGTGATGGACAGGTGATAAGGGAACAGGGAATGGCTTTTTAGATTAGTACACCTTGTATGACGTCAGTCTCTCTCCACTTGCAGGTGACGGGCGGTGACGTCATTGGGTGCGTGGGACAGACTGATCGAATAAAATTAAACTTTTCCTAAAAAGACTCGTAAATATTTGAAGAAAAAGGCATTATCTCAAATTTCCACTAATACCCTCTCAAGGTCATCGTGTATTTCCATCAATGATTAACCCCACAACGATGTTGATGCACAGGCCGGGACACACACTGTATCGATATATCGATACAAAATATCGATTTTTTTTAAAAGTTCATAAATTGTATAAATAAAAATAAAAAATGTCAATTTTGTTCAGATTTTCCTCTTACTTTCCCAACATTTGAACGATTTTACCTAACTAAAATTTATTTTCCTGACTTTACAGATTGGTTTGTTGTTAAATCTTTCGTGTCGTCTCCGGACCCCGACCCTCGATCCCCCCACACCTGGTGACTTCAGGGAGCAGAAGCCCTCTGAGTTTACTTGGCAGAATACAGAGGTGGTTTGAAATTGCCTTCACCCGCGCAGTACCATGAGCCGATCCAACTATCGACTAAACCGGGAATCGAACTCAGATCGGTTGGTTGGTGAGCGAGCACGCTACCTCTCGGCCACAGTGGACGGACCGATTGGACAGATTGGTAGGAACCCTATATCATGGGTTCATTTTTTTCTTCTTCAAACATTTATCTGGAAACATTCCAATGTTTACATTTTAATCCCAGATAAAATAACTTTCCAGACACAAGACACCAGAATGCAAGGAGCAACATTAATTTTGAACCAGGAAACAACCAAGTAATCCAAGTTTTACAAAGTCAATGCTTGGTCGCCAAAAACACATACGCCTAAGCCAATGCCAAAATTAAAAATCAAATGGCGTCCCCGTCCAGCGACAAGGCGGTGTCATTCTCAGTGAAACCAACAAACATGTCACGTCAGCAAATCGTTGAGGAGCTCAGGCGTCACGAGTGGATCCGGGTTCACCCTTCTCTCTCTCCCCCCCCACCCCCTAGACCAGTCCACACGGGTGTTCCAACAGGTAAGCACGAAACAAATTTCGCTCGGTATATACCTGCACTCAAGTCGCCGAGCACTCAGCAAAAGATATTACGTATTGCTACCTCTAGCACGCGTATTTGCAACGCAGGTGTATTATTAAACAAAAAATAAAGCGCTTGAGAGAAGTGTACTTCACCTCGACAGGTACACTGTATATCACGCACTCGGCACAAGTAAATAACGCCCGTGTTGGCTCCACCAATAATTTCATCTCTTTTATTTTCGAAAAAAATATAGAATGTCAGTGACATTGAATAGCCAGGCTGCAGGATCTACCCCTAAGCTCTAGACTCACTCCTAATGAAAGATCAGGGGTGACGCCAGTACTCCAGACTAACGAATAAACGAAAGCCTGCGCCGGGAAACGAACCCGGGACCGCCGGCTTCGTACGATGTTGCCATACCCACTGAGCCATCGATACGTACAAAACTTAAAAAAAATTAAAAAAAAGGACCAGACAATTTTTTCAAGTACGGTCGTCCTAGCTCAATGATTATCTAATTTATATAATCCAACAACACAAGAACGACTCTTGGTAGCCCAGTCGGCAAAACAACCGGATACAGTGCGACGGTCCGGGTTCAATTCCCGGTGCGGGATCTCGTTTATTCTACGCAGGGTTACTGAAAAAAATACCCTTAAGCATTGCCTAAACACCACGAGGGGTACAAAATCTCCTGAAATGACAGGAAATAATAAAATAAAAAATATGGGAAGAACTTTGAATTAATAGTCCCCATGTAGAGAAGGGTGGAGCAATCTCGCAACAGTGTTACGTTTGATGATTGAGTTAAACGAGCGCCAATGTAGGACACACGTTGAGTTAAACACGAATTGACCACAATTGCCGCCACTATCATCCCAAACGATCATCGATCGTATCATCACTAAAAACGTTGTCGAGGTAATGGCAAGTAAAAACTCGTAACTGATTGTTGCTGGCCAATTACGTTGGATAAGTATCACGAGCTGAAACGTGATATCGTGTCGGAATTCGCCAACAGGGGTCGCCACCAGCTGGGCATAAGTACCCGGCGTTTATCTGCCGCAGCTCAAAATCAGAACGGAACTACACAAAAAAACAAACTTCGGCGGCTAAATTGTTCTTGGTTCATTACAGCAGGGTTTTTTTTTAATCACCGTAGTGCCTAGTGCACTACAGGATTACTGCACCCACGTGTCTCTTTGGAAATATGTGAGGGGAAGGGAAGGGGAATGGCAGCTGGAATAGCCAGGCTGCAGGTTCCACCTCTAAGCTCTGGACTGCCCGATGGAAGCTCAGGGGTGACACCAGTACCGCGTCGCGTCGAATGAACGAGTGCCTCGGCCGGGAATCGAACCCAGATCCGCTGGTTGGTGAGCGAGCACGCTACCTCTCGGCAACAGCGGATGCACAAATATTACATGTTTGTACTCAGTATTTCAGATTGAAATAAATGCACGTAGCTGCATAAAACAGGACCAATCAGTAAAAAAGTAAAACCTAAAATTCCGGTATCCTATCTAATAAAGCGATAAACAGAATATAATATGTAGAAAATGTAAAGACAACAACCGACCATTAACATGGGCTTTAACACCGAATATAAGATATCGTCTCGTATAATAAAAGAACAATAAAGTAATAATATTAATGACCGGCACTGTCAAAGAAGTAAAACGCAGGTGTGCCGGCAAAAGAAAATTCAAAGAAATGGGAAGATATAATAAACACGTTCGAGTAGACTACGTAATAATAGGTTGGCATAATAAATTAAATGGAATCGGCATCTAATATTCCATGTTTGTTTTCATTTTTTTTTCTCGTGTACATTAGACGTGGCCCCTCGGGATAGTCTAGCTTTCGAAAACAGACAAACTTCTCATCGATAGAAGGTTGGCAAAAGATGCAACAGACTTGTGAAAAAGACGGGTGGCAAAAAAAATGTGGTAACGAGGTTGCTACCCTATCACTAGATCAAGCCGTACAATTTATTTGGAATTGTCGAAAAAAAAAGAATAGAAATTTATGACTTATTTTTAAAAACTGAAGGCAGTTGCAATAAACTACAAAAATAATGTGCAATTTAAAAATTTGATGAAAAACATTTCTTAAACTGTAATGCCATCATCTTTCATTCCATACCAGCACCAAGCTCGAAGTTTTTACCCACGAGTTAATATTGTTGTTTTCAACATGACTGATTCTCGTGAATCATCTGGTGAATCATCATGAAATGCTTAAAGTAAACTCTACCATTGATCGAATTATCCTATAGAAAATATGACAAATCTGTCATGTATAAAGAAAGCCACGTTCACACAACAAAACACCTCACCAGACAATCATGATAGCTGCTTTACCGAACTGCATAAAGTACGTCAAGTTTTAATTGGGATCGAAGTTATAACATGTAGTGGTAAAACCACATAACTAGCACGCATTTTGCATCAGGTCTCCGCAGGGGTTATATAATTAGGTCTACACAAAATTGGGTTCTATGAGCGTGTGATACGAAAAAAAAATTGACAGTTGCACAGCTGACCGTACAGCATATCATGACGTAGAATTACGTTAAATTCGATAGAATGGAGGAAAAAACAAACGTATTTCTGCGTCAAAAAAAACATAACCGTCTTGAATGAGTCTACAAAGTGGTGAGACGGTTACCGGCTTTGCATGTGGCCACAATAGCTGGCTGCCCTCCATGTTGGCGCGAACCGGCATCCAAACAGACAAAAATCGCCATCATTAGTTTTCTATATAGTCGGTACGAGTGAAATGGTGGCTATCCGCGTACCGCCCGCAGCGCCATTTCGTGGCAGCGGCGGCGGTCGCATTCACAGGGAGAGAGAGATTGGGGAGGGGGATGCAACGGATGGTGGTCCGGTGGTCGCCCACGAAACGGCGGCCAGTCATTAAACTGATACCAGGTGACCTGATACACATTTAAATTTTCGTCGTAGCTCCAATGGGGGTTGCAACCGACTGTGGTAGGACGATCCCCGGGTTCGATTCCAGGCGTGGTCTCTCGTTTAGTCGATCGCGGTTTTAATTAATATTGACTATTTCTTTCGTCTGTAAATGACAGATTAAAAGTGTCCAACTGTTGGGCTTAATATAACTGATTTTACTTATTTTATAATTTATTAATCAGTTAATTTAATTTAATGGACGTTGCCTTTGTGCAATTTGATAAAAAAAAAAATGAAATGTACATCTGTTTCGGTGTGTATTCTTTTTACATCATCACCATCGTTTAATTTCTTAGCGATAAAAATACGCCAAAGTGCGTGCCTTCGCTTAGAATGGAAATAAACCAGTGTACGCTCGTGTAAGCAACATCTAGAAAGTCAGAAAATGAATAATTAAAAAAAAATCTGTTGATAATTTCCCCTGCGTTTTCCAACCTTCCCACCATTTTCCCCTAACTTCCCCCTAGCCAAAATTAATTTCCCCGTAGCCCCACGAACCCTGGTCAACCTTACCCCCCGCCCCCTGTCAGCCAGTCTAATGACCAACCGCCACCACGCCACCCAATTCGGTTTCCACCCGGCCGCCCATCGCAATAACCGCACTCGGACGTGCCAATAATCTGTGCCTAATTACGAGTGGGATGGAATGGTTGGTGGCGGGGCGGTGGGGTTGTTGCAAGATCACGGCAGGATCACAAAGACCTGGAGAGAGAGAGGCAAGAATCTGGTGGTGGTGGTGGTCTCGGCGGGGGGGTGGAGGGGTAAGGAGAGAGGAAGATCATTCGGCCATTACCACCGCGCCACCGCCGTGTTGCGGCTAGCCCACCCCTTCACCCTCCCTCTCCTACCACCCCCTTTGGCCTCTCCTCTTTCTAAATCCGCAGCGCCAGACCGCAAACGTTCGTGACGACCGACTCTGGCCAGTCTGGACGCCCCGGAGCATCGCACGCACTTCTCTCCACATGATAGCCTGACTGCGTGCGGCATCATTCGCCCATTTCTACTACATCTTTGGGATGGGCGATAGGACGAGTGGAAACATGTTCCGATACAGTGTCGAAAAAATTTCGGTTTATCCCAAAAATTGTAATAAAAAAAGCAAAATTCCCTTGCCTGTTCATTCCTCTAATATAATTTTATTTACGAAAGCTCGTCAAGCTCTGTTTATTTTATTTACGAGAGTTCGCCAGACTCTGTTCGTCTTTCTTTTTCTGCGCTGCACCGGAACATGTTCCACACTCGTTTAAACTCGAAGACGTCCTAAATGTTGTTATTAGCATTTTAGGTTGTATATGCCCATACTTGTACTTATGAATGTTTTATAGTTTCTGTCCTAGACGTTGTTTACTGTTGTATTCACTGGAACTATCGATAGTTAGTGCGCTATCGCAATACATTTTCTGGATGACAGAAACGACGGGTTTTACGTTTAAAAAAAACGGTTTGCTAGAAATATTTCATGTCGTCCCAGCACGATAACATGTTCATCGTATCGTCCATACTTTATAAACGCGTAAGAACACACGATGAAACGAGACGTACACATAGTGTACATTATTTTAAGAGGCAGTTAAAACCATAAAGATATTCTCGCTGAGAAGCGAGTCGTTTGGTTAGAACTTTAATCCAACGACACCTAACCGTTCTAAAAAAAATTGTGCTGCATTCCATCAGAGATTTTCATGAGCGTTTGCTTAGTCTAGCCACAGTTTTACAAGCATAGATTTGCATTCCAGCACTTTGCTAAAAAATAAATAAACGAAATAGTTAACCATGACTTTACATGACATGTCATTCATGTCGCAATTTATTTCATGGTTGCTCGTTCCGTTCAGCGATTTACTCGTACATGTGAATACAAACCATAGAATTTAGTGACACGGAAAATGCTATCTACAATCCGCTCGCAAACTGTCGTGATTAATTTATCCGCGAAAGATTAAAAAAAAAAATGTAAAATAAGACTAACAAAACATTTGCCATATCTCCAAACTTCATCATCAAAGAATTGAGTGAAAAGGCAGTTTGTTAAAATGTGAACTTTGTTGGAAAAAGCTTTTTGACATTGACATACGTGCTGATGTCCCAGCATGAAAAAAAAATTAACAAGAGTGAAAAAATCTGACAGATGTCCGCCTCTCGAGTGGAGAAAAAAATTGATCCATTCTTAGACTAGCTGCCGATGCAAAAATTGTCTTTTAAACAAACTGCACGAGATGCACTTGACTGTAGCAGTGAAAAAATATAACTGACGCGAACGAAAGAAACAAAGAAAAAAATGTGCCACACAATTTTCTCTAAAAAATGAAGACAAGCAGGGCGTCTTGGAGACCCTGGTGGGAGGAGGATGGTGAAGACAATCGAAAAGTGAGTGACAAAAGGAGGCGAAGAAGTAAAAAAAACAAGAACGAAGCTTTCTCCCTGACAAGACAAGTTGGCAGAGGTGGACTACAATTTAAGAAGAAAAAAAATTCAAACTTGAAGCACGAAGACTAAAAAAAAATCAGTTTCCCCTCACACATGCTCGCCACAAAAAAACAACCTCTCGTCTCAAATAATTAAGATTCAGTAAATTATCACGTGGCCATCAATTAGATTCTTGCTCGGTGGAAAAAAAAAATTTTTTCCTTCCTCCAAACCCCTCACTCCCTCTCCCACCCACCCACCCCCCAACCAGACTAGGATCCGAAATTATATAGTGGCAACGAGCAAGACAACATCAATTAATCATAATTGTCAGGAACTGCAAACCCTCCTCCACCCTCCGGAGGGGTGGTGATACTAGTTCGAGGGTGGCATTGAAAAATGCAGAAAAAAAGGGGGGGGGGTTGTCTGCTGAGCGACAAACGTGATCATTTCCGTGAATACGCTGCCCAGCAAATGTGAGTCTGTGTTACGACGTCGAATATGAACGACTACAAGGGTAGCAGTCGATCGGTGGTTAGTATAGGTAATTAGTTCCGTAGACTAGTGAAACCATTACACTTGTCGCGCTATCTACTCGATAGAATTAAATCAAATTTGATTGCAGAGTATATCAGCAGAAAATGCGAGTTCTTTTTTAGATTATCTTATTTCTTATCCAGAAGGTTTATCTCGTAAATGGATTGTTAGCGATTCGACTGGACAAGAAAAATTGCGGCAGGGAAGTCTTGGAGGCAGCCATTTTTTATTCAAGGAAATCAACGGGTAGATGGCGTTGTGCTGTTGTGTCATTTCCGTAAGAGATTTGACGTCACAGCCGTCGCTTTATGTTTTGAAGTTTGTCTCCTATTTAAGCAATTTTATGAACGTATATGACGTTATGAGCGCCTTTTCGTGTTAAGTTACTTCGTTCTAAAAAAGTGACCACTGTGTAAACGATAAAACACTGGTACAAGGATGTATTATTTTGAACACCTCTCTCTCTCTCTCTGCGCCTAGAAATTTGCCATTTTCATTGCCATGATTATGAGGCAACCCTCGAAATATCCGACAATGTACTGATCTTTTGACCACAATTATTTACAACTAACTGATGAATATAATTGCCTTTCAATCGGGCATTTTAAAATAAATGAAAAATTTATTTGTCATCTGAACGTATTCACGTTAAAAAATAATAAATCCGCCCTCTAGCTAACCAACCCCCCTCATCCATATAAAATGCAGTACCCGAGAACCGCTAAACAACACAAAGCGGCCTACGCAAGAGGAAAGAGGGGTGAGAGACAGAGAGAGGGGGGGGGGGGGTAAAAAAAACGCAGCCGCAGTTACACCAAATACACGCGCGCCACCACCATCACCGTATAGACTCCTCCCACTAGGGGGCGCGGCCTACACCAACATTCACACCCACCGGGGTGACTCGGAAGGCGTGGTCTCCGCACCAAGTCACGTGGTTTTACATAACTGATTTTTTTTTCGGTTGTTGTTGGTAGGGGAGGGTTGGTGAAGGGGTGGTGATGGGAGGAAGGGGGGTGGGGAGGCACGGCGGCACGTTTCGGGCTCTCCTCGGTCCAAGATTGCGCGTCACCCGGCTGACAGCTACCACTGATGAGGAGGGTGCAGGCCTGTTCAACGCCGCCCCTCCATCAGGGCTGCTGCTTACAGATTGCACCCCTCTATACCACCCCCACCCCATCCACCCGCAGGCTAAAAGAGCGATAGAGCACAAACAATGGCTCTCTCGTATAATACGCATGTTGCATTTTCTGTAGGGGGGGGGGAGGGGCATGTTGTATATGAGAGAGTCTACATGCGTAGACCACTATGTGCTATGACCTGTGTATGTGTGTGGCGGGAGAGAGAGAGACTAGGCGGCGATATATACACGTTTATTGACGCTTTACACCAAACACCATCTCCCACCCCCCTTTCATATGTTGCCGTGTGGTGAAATTGGACTGGATTTGGAATTGGCAATTAGCAGATTACGATGTGAGTGGACCTAGATGCTAGGCCAATGCATCACGAACAAGCCACTGGCAATTAAAGATGTACGCAATTAAATAATGAGGGAGCTGGCGGATTTTATCTTTTGCTCTTTCGGTAAAGCCTCAAAAATATGAGATTTGAAATAAAAAAAATTACAGATTTTATCTATCAGGTTTGATTAAAGAAAATTTGAAAGAAAAACAATTGTTATATAAATTAAATAATAAAAAACAACATTTTTGCATCGCGGGGTAAATTGGGTTTTAATAATGTTATTTTTTATTTTTTGAGAACAGATTGGAGTCTTAAATGAAAAATTTAAATAGTTCTGGAAATTTGGCGTTGTAGAAAAATAATGACAAAGTTGCCAAAAAAAAAAGAACATTCTACTAGTTTCAAATTTTACTAGAATGCCAAACTTGACAATTTATTGCTTGTATCAGTTTCCTGTTAAACAACTCATTCACAAAAGTAAAAAAAAAAATTAATGCAGCAATTATTTTCGTAATTCTACGAATACTCATAGCCTGCATCCTAACATTTTTTGTTGTTGTAAAAACTAATTTCCCCAGCAAAATTTCGTGGCCACCATATCTGTAATCAGTATCCCCAAACCCTAACCTTACCAATAGGGAAGTCTCTTCAAATTTATATCGCAATCAAACACAAAGATTAAGTTGCAGAATATAAACACATTAACAATG
>JAUJYS010004639.1:0-11754 GCA_033995665.1 Melogona broelemanni | reverse complement strand
ATCGCCGCAGCGACGCGAGGGGTACAATAACCTCCTGTAGTGTTATTCACTACAGTGATTAAAAAAAAATAAAAAAAAATAAAAAATAAAAATCTGCGCGGATTTAATTTCAGTCTTTGAATTTTCTCTCAATCCGTCGCTCTTTCGCCGCACCAATTTGATCGCTACAAATATTTAGAATTCGCTGGCCTAAGAGCCGCAGGCAAAGGAACGGAGAATACGGTACGAGATGGACGTGAGGCTCGTGGATTCACGTGCGAGATGCGGCTAATTTTGTTGATGCTTGTTGGTTTTTTTTTTTAAAGCGAGAGATCAATGGCTTTTTACGCGGGTGGTGTGCTGGGCTATGAATGACGTGAGTGGATAGTGACTTAGACTGAACCCAATTACAGCTTGCAGCTTCCAGAAATATCATACAAGAGGTATCCTATCCAAGATGAGTTATTTGAATGGAAAGTGATCTTGGTTAAACTTTAAGCTTCCAGAAACAATGTAATAATGTAAAAATATTATTTTTATACAGAAAGGTTTATACAAAAATAAATCTATTTTTTACTACATAGAATTCAACGTCTTGGACAGAGAATATAAACATTAACAATTTTCTTCGCTGTATAGAACCCATGTCTCTCATCGTTTCTATTTTTACTCTTTTAAAAAGTGTAAACCTGATGAATTGGTTCATTCGATGCAGGTTCTTTTGATTCTACTTATATTCTACAAATCTTATTTCTGGACGAAGTATATAGAAATAAAAATATTGTAATTTATGTTGCTATGATACGGCTAATTTTGGAAGAAACTTTGAGAAAGACAGGTTTTTAAAAACATATTAAAAGTAAATCCCAGTTTGAATAAAATATTTTGCAGGGGAGCAAGAGCAAAATACTTTTGGCAAGTAATTTTCATTTTTTACTATTTGAAGTATAACATTAACGTTATATTCGACGCCAAAATAACTAACATATTTTTGTTCGAACATTCTATTTTTGTTTGTTTCCTTGTTTAATAATATATATATTTTACCAGCAACCAATTTTTAAAAAAATCACATTTACATGAATAGTTAGTACGTCGTGTTCTAGTGCAAGCTCTAGAGCAAACGACCAAAGCCAAACCTGGTGGTGGTGGTGGTTCATGCTTGCGTTATAAACAACAACAAAAAAAAACTCCACCGAAAGTGATTTAAAGTTCGCTTTCCAAGACATATTCTGCTGAATCTGCTCATTAATAACCTCATGAGATCCTTATTCTGGAAACCGGGATCTTTGAAATAAGTTCCAGAAGAATACCGCCATATCTCCAATGACTCAATGCCGCGTTTTCTTTTTTTATTTCTTCTATACAGTAAATGCGTGACAGCTATCATTTTTGTTTTCTTTTCTCCGTTGGGGGGAAGCGCCAACCCGTCCGAAGATTTATCAAAAAAAATTGTTGCTCCCGCCTCTCCTTTGTTCTTAATTGCTTTTGCATTAAATTTACAGGGCAGCTGAAGCAATTAACATTGTAGGCCTGTGTAGTTTTAAAAGCTACATTTTTCCTGCACAAAAAAAATGTGGCTCGTGTTTGCTTAGTATTTAGCAAGATACGGCTGCGAGTACAACAATGCTTGGCTTACGCTATATACCTTCCTCTAGAAGATATCTGGAGTAGACTATTCGATAGATGTTTCGGTGGATACCAAACTACTGTTCGCCTAAAATCTGTCTAGGATTGAATATTGCTACAATCGTGAATCGTGACATAGTTTAAAATGTTGACTAAAAATGATGAAAGTCATTATCTTCGCTTGTGATAGATAGACAGTTTAAAAGATTAACGACAACAAGTATGGGCTTAAAAAATAGAAGAGGCTTGTGAAGTGCAGACTAAATCAACTACCCGATTACACCAACTACGAGCTTACTCCGCTGTCAACACACGTTGGAAAATTATTCTCGTAGAAAATTGAAAGTTATTTGCAAAAGGAACGCGGTTCCAATTCCTGTTCCAGTTTCCCCGCTCAAGTTCCTCCAAAAATAAAAGGAACCTTGGCGTTCCTAAATTCCTCTAAGAAGGAACCAGTTCCTAAGAACTTTTTCGTTCCGTTCCTACCCAACACTGCAATTTGCTTATGGAGCAAAATTACTGGCAATAAAATTGTGAGACTAGCATGTGTGGTCTAAGGATCGGGAGCCTCGTTTGTGTGTCTACACGTGAGTGTGTCTCGTTCTCTGTGTTACGTGGGCACTGCTAACAAGCGCTGTAGGACGTACCGCATAGGACTAGTTGGGAAGTCGTGACTGCCAATCTGGCCATGCTTTAATGCAACATTTTCCATTATCGGACAATTAGGTTATCGACGTAAGGAATTTCTTGAAAGCTGATTTTAAACGACACGCATAGAAGTTCGCTACCAACCATAGGGGAGGAGGGGCACTAGAGGGCATGCATCGGTCGGAAAGCAACCAGAAACCCCCAATCCAAATATTTGCCATTCTTTTCCAGGGTTAAACTTTTGGTCGTCCGTAAATTTTAAATGAAGGGATGAAGCATAGATATTGGATCAATTTGTATATTTGAATATCAGGTCTACAAAAAATCCAAAGTGTTTCCATTCAGCAATATATTTCTTGGTATACTGGGATATCCATATTCTGAAAATTGATAAATAAAATATATAATTGACCATAAGCATGCCCCTGGACATTAATTATGTTAGCTCGTGGTGAAACGAGATAATTAATGTTAAGGGGCATTCTTGTGATTCATTATATAATTTCACGCTATGGAGCATGCTTGTGGTATCTTTTATTAATTGATTTTTTATCCGCGATGAATTTAAGTAATATATTTTGGCATCTCCGTTTATGTTTTTAATTTTGCTCAAATATATTATGATCGGCCCAGTTGGAGAGCACTTGTCCATGGCGTCACCAGGAATCGGAAACGACTCGACGGATCATAACAAAAACATATTTTGATATAGTCGTTTATATCATGATATATTTACTTATATACCTTAACAGCCTTATTCGAATAGAAAAAGAATAAACAACGAACGGTAAAATCCAACTCTATTTGTAGTGGTGTCACAATAGTTTTTTTTTGTTTGAGAAATCTGCTAGCAATCAGGAATACTGGTTGATTTCTCTAAATAGACTGGTCAATCAAATTACAAACCTATTCGACGACTCTATGTAGGCCAAATTTGGAAAGTACAATTTCGTTTCCACAAAATTCAATCGACTTCAATAGGGCTGTCACTTTTAACGTGCGCGCGGGCTACACATTGAAGTGGAATGCGGTCTATTCACTTTAATTGTTCGGTGAGACATTAACTGTTTCTTTCTCTATATGGAACGACCGAGTTTAGCTTAAAAGCTATCTTACTTTTTTGCATTCTGGTACGTTTCCGCTACACCGCTGAAAATCTCAACTACGTGTGTTATCGTCCGAGAGAACTTCGGAAAGAAAGAAAAAAAGCTCACCTCCCTCGCCCACAAGAATGTCGATTTTAACAGCGCTTTAAAAGGTTCGACGTCGACATATACACGTTTAACCGACCGTAAAATCCCCACTATAGAGGTAACTGAATTTAAGGTAAATATCTTTCGGACGTGATGCTATGTATTGCAGTCAGTCATTAGTCAACATCTGATCTTGAAAGGATTTATTTTTATTGTTTGTCTGATAGTTCTCTCTAATGCTATGGTGGGACATGTGTTCACTTATATGGTCGACATGCTCGCACTTCGAATGAGATTTTATTCATTCGATGCCCATACGAAAACACTAAAGACATGTTTGAACACGAGATAAAAAGAGGTTCTGTTTTACAAACCCTGTTGCAATGTCCACAGCGCATGACAAGATCACAGATAGTGTATGTTGCACAAGTATTGGTAATAAATTGTAAGAGCGCTGATGGCATCAAGGACGATTGGAAACATGACTGAACTATTTCGATTTGTCCAGCTTTTACTTTGGAAATTGCAGTGTACTACTTTGGATAATGCGTGCATTTATTCGTCAATAAGTGCAATTTTAAACGCGTATTTGTCAAAGAAATGTGCATACTTTTCAGGACAATTGAATGTGGCAATCTAACAGTGAACAGTTACACATACAGCAAAATAGTATCTGAGTAAAATTAAATACGTTCGTATGAGGCCTATGACGCAAAATGTAGGTCAAGCGCGTTGTCTTTGTTGCTTTGCTAAACCGGCGTCAAGCATGTTGTCTCTGACTTTTCTAAAAACCGGCTGACATTAACACTCCAATCCCTCTCTTTGATGACAAAATCGGTAAACCGGTGCATTTCAAGTGCTCAGTTCTAAACAACTATGGCGATTTCGTAGCTAATATCGGCCGCACTCTCGAGGTAACTTTTGCTCAGTTTATTTTAGCTGCCTAGCTCATAGCTATGTTTGAATGTTTCATGATGATGATTTCTACTCCAACTACACTTGTGTATCTTGTGCGTCGTTGAGATTGACAACAGAAACTGCATGTGGCTACTCAACAAGATTTGTATCGATAACTGTTCTTCAGGTTTTGTTTTATTATACCTTAATTAAATTAATAAATCTTCAAAGAAAAAAATAAGAAAAAATCCAAGAATAAAACCAAAAAGAGCAGGCGAGTTACTTTTTAATTGCCTTGGATTTTTTTATTAATTTATATTTCAACATGTATTTATTTATTACTTTTTAATTATCATTGGATTTTTTATTAATTGATCTGTGAACATTTATTCATTTACTTAAGATTAATTGTAATTAAATAGCTTCTAAATTGCCTCCTGGTATTACAATATTATATTTGAACATCTGCTTAATTATAGCAGAAACATAGAGGAGCGGTTTTATTTTTAGCACCATGTACTATTGTCTTCAAAGGTATCCAAAGTCTTTTTGACGTTTCGTGGAAAAAATACAGCGACCAGGACATCTATTTTAGTTTGCTCGACCAATATGAATTAGCATTCCTAAACTAGCAAAGGCAGTTTTTCGTCCATTCCACCGAACAGATTCCAAGTATTCTCTACGTGGAACATAACTAGCTTATCTTGGCATATCTCTATGTTAATTTTCGAACGGAGTTCAATCACCCGCGTCAGAAAGGCTCCTCCCCATTATTATACACATGCAGAACTATGCCGAGGTCGCGTGTTGCAACTTTTAATATTTTCTAAAAATAAAGTCAGCGATTGACAGCCGCCACATAATGCTCCAGGCGACCGAACGGCTAAAAATAAATAAATAAAAGATAAAATGGCATTCACAGCGGGAGGACAAACAGGCCATTGACGAGAAGAGGGAGGGAAGGGAGGAGAAAAGAAGAGCCTCCGAAATTGCTGGTTAATGTGATGAGCTGGGAAACCGTAAGTAAAGAAAAAGAAAATGTTTTCTTAAACTCGGCGTCCTGTCAACAGCGTGTTTGAAATTATCGTCAATAAAGTATGTAATCGTGTTAGGCCTGACACCCATTGTATCCCTCGAGCAATGCTACGAATCATTGTGCATCGATGTCTCATGCTTGCTATCGATATCTCGTCCTATGATAACAACTAAAACGCTGTGCGAGTAAAACAGCTACACTAAACGTATTCGTTTTGTGAATCGTTCGCTTACTTTTTCTATGAGTTCTTCTACGTACAGGTATATCATTTATTTTTGTAATCTTTATCCAGAATTCTTATTGCAGTGGAATTAATAAGTAAACAGTTATGAATTCATTAAAAAATAAAAAATAAATAATTTTAGACGACTGTAGTCTAAACATGCAGTGCTTACCTAACATGTATGAAACTATGTGCGTGAATGCAACCTGTAGTTACCCCTTACTGGTTGGTTAAATTGGGCATTTGCCTATTCGCTTGATGTGCTTTTGTGCTTTTATGATCACGATTGAAAATACCCGAAAATATTCGGATTAGCTAAGATGAGAAAACATCCGACAGGCAGCTATTCATAATAACCGTGTGCCCGGCTTTATCAGCGACGAAAAAAGGTATCCTACAAGTTCTCGCTCTTTTTGGCGTTTCCATCACTATCAGAAGAATCGGGCGGCAATCCTGACACTATCGCGTAACAACTCCATACAGTGTGCGTGGACAGGCCTCTCTAATGCCATACAAGTCAACCGAGACGGAAGGTTGCAATCTGTCCATCAGGGCATATAGCGTATGGTGTTTAGTTGCTTTACTAATGCTTCGGCATCGGCAAGGGCGAAGCCCACGGATTTCTTGGTGCGCTGAGTGATGGGGCTCCGGCGTTGACGTCCGATAATGCCTACCTGTGATAGTGGGTTGGTGGCCTTAAGTAGCCGGACGTATACAGGAGTGGGGAATAATCGCATTTCGCCCGCGGTGTTTTTGTTTTTGTTTTTTTGGTGAGGTGAGGAGGGGTTGGTTGCCAGTCGTGCGCCACACTTGGCGGGATGCCCTCTGGTGGCTCATGACTAAGTTACCTAATGAGGCCCGGCATTGGCGGCTCGTCCTATGATTCCGTAAAGAAATCAAGAACCTAACAAATGTAATAGAGATATTTCATTGTGGGCGCCATTCAAACCCGTACATTTTTTTTCCAATTGCACTATAGATAGAAGTTCAAAATAATTTATTTAATTATTTATTCATTGTAATTGTCGCCTAAAGATGGCTGAGGATTGTAAGTGGCGTTTCCGTGAAACCAGGTACCGTCAACGATTATAATTTTTAGTTATTCATAATATTTTTTAATATATTTTTTCTTTATTATTATTATCATTTTATTAATTTTTTTTCGTTGTTTATATGTTCGTGGGTTGTTCAGGGTTGTGAGGAATATGTTTTTGAAATGTTGTGTAGTAATATGTTAGAAAATAGTGGGGAGGACTACATCTTAAGCTTTAAACATCCACTGCATTCTACAGTATACGCGATGGAATACCATCACCTATGTACATAACCACATGTAACATACAGTACATAAATGACACCATAAATAGGCAGCGGAACTTAAATGCAACGGATCCTTGTGTCTTTCGAGCTCCTATTCCGCAAAGACCAATCCTGAAATATTTATTCGAACTGAGCATTCATTTTCCAAATCAGGAAAACCGACACTTCGTTGTACCCGGCTCCGCGATCACGCCAATATATGGTGTTGCCACAATGTCGACCAAAAACAAAACCATTAAATTAAATTGACAAATTGTTGGCGCGCCTATTTTATCAGACGACAATCTCCGCCATCGCGAAAAAGACTGTCACCAAATAAATTACAAGACGCTGTCGGAAAATACGCTCTCTGTGTGATTGCAAAGTGTCCACGTGGAGACATAATAAACTGTCCCGACACCGAATCAACTATAGCAAACCGTTTAATTGACGCTTGCATTGACGGTTCGCCATAATTTTACCTGTAGATGGCGCTGTGGTTGGTCTGCCTATTTTCAAACGTTAACTAGCATCACGAGGATGCAAACAATATTGCGTGAACGAATGTTAAGTCTCAACCTGTGTTCCAAATTTATATGAATAAAAATAGTTCACGTTGTTTGAACTTAAAAAAACTGTCAACCAGGTGGTAAACTGTCCACATAACTTATTCGTATAAGCCTAACGCGTTAACGGGTTTCATCTTACGTCTGATCCCAATTGTTACAGTTTTGAATTGTGAATTGTAATTAAAATTGAGATTAGTAATTTGATGAAATTAACAAAATACAAGGTAAAATAAATCATGGTTGAGAAAATACCTAAATAAATTCAGAGTTCGAGAAGATATTTTCTGAATAGTTGATATTTGTATGCTCAGCATGTTTTTTTTTTATATATTGGCTTAAAATGCCAATCACAAAAACAAAAAAACAAAAAATTATATTTTGCAATTTTACTCTGTACTTGAAAAATGAAAAGCTTGTAGCTCATAATATAGAGAATCCACGATAGAACTTGAGACAAGAATCAATCATCGATATATCGATCTTAAGTGGGCGAACCGGGGACCGATCATCTAATTATAAACAACAATATCGGCTAGATGAAACTCGTCAACGCGTTAGGCGTATACATATGAGTATGTATAATAATAACAGCTCGAGCATTAATGCACATGCGCTGTTTACAAAAATGCTAACATCAAACGTGCATTAGCCAACACACTTTCAGTGCCCATGATCAACGTCATTAGCGGTAAATTGATTGGCTAGCTACGAGTGTGAGTGTACTACATGACAGTGCATCATCTTAAATGTCACTCGATAATTATGAGCAGGCGACATCCCTGATGATCTGGTATAAGTAGGCTTATTTTTTCGTAGTTGAATGGACGAGCGTGCATGTATATGGTAGGTCCAACGAGTTTATTTTTCGAAACAGTCTGCAGTGTCGTAGGCACGTAAAAAAGTTTTCTAGCTCATGCCGTTAATGCTGCTTGCTCATGCTTTTTCTAAAAAAAATGTATCATTGTTTGTACTTTAATAATTTCCAATTTTATAAATTTACTAGGCCTTCGTCCCGGCTTCGCCCAGTTAATACCGATATACGGAATAAATAGTTTCTAAAGTTTGTTACAGTGTGCGTGATGGACGTCACAAATCTGTCACGGATTCTGAACATAATCAGAGTACGTTCTGAGGTTCTGAGTTTGAATCCCGGTCTGGGTGAAAGATAATTTATCATAAATATAAACATTACAGCCAACTGTAATAAAACAGTGATAAATCACAATTTATTTTTTTTTTTCAAATTTCAAAAAGTTCATCGGGTGTCCAAGATAACTTCACCATCCCAATGCAATTGATTTTCACTTAAGATGTGCACGTACACTTTTCTTATCACCTGAATGCCGATTACACTTATTTCACACTGTAAAGCGATTCCTCACGCTTTGTGCGTATATGTGTTCACCGAAATCACGTTTTAAAGCTGGTGTCTCTCGGGCGATGTCAGGTGAGATCTTTCCGCGCCGTATTTGTTATTTATCAACTTTAATCGAGACGGATGGCCATAAAAATGGTAAACGCTCAACGGAGAAAAGTCAACAAAAGGGAGATCGCGAAACAGTGGTTTCCGCATGTTGCGCTGCGCTTCACGGTTTCACTCCCCCCCTTGCCCCTCCCCCCTCCCACCCATCCCTGTTCCCTATGCGGGCCTTCATTAACACACGCAACATGCGCAGTCATGGAGCAACAACAAACACACCTGCTTATGATTAGAACAGTAGACCTAAGCTCTTCATGGGCTTATCTTGTCTAGTGCACACTTGTAGCAGCTGCGCGAAAAAAAGCTAAACTATCGGTTACTTCAATCGTGGATGTTTTCCATATTGTCTGTTTACCATACAAATTATGTTTGCTTACATATCTTTCGCGGCACTACCGCTCATGCGCAACTTTAAACGACTTTGCCGGGTGTATTTTTTTTTTATATCTTTTTAATACCTCACTGTCTACCGGTTTCATTATTTTAACACGTGTAAATCGTTTTTAATGAATGTAAAATTTACGATCACTATTCCATATCGGTGTATACGAATATATTTACTCGAGTATATATTTGTTTTTGTGCCACGAAATTGTATGCTCAAATACATGTAGTTATTGATGTGCTATCAAAGAAATATTAATGCATAAGTTTTATATATTTATTAATGAAAATTGTATAATAACTATGTTAAAGTTTTCGTTATATTCACTTAAGTTTTTTCAAATTTCACTTAGTTGTTCGTCAGATCTTAAGTATTGTGTTATTTAATTAGTTGTTCGTCAGATCTTAAGTATTGTGTTATTTAATCAGTCAGATGTTCATTTTCATGCTATTGGTTCATCAGAGGGCTGTCAAAATTGCGACTTTTCCTATTCAACTTGAAATATTTTACTTTTAGCAACTTAATTTGTTCGTTTTTTTTATTGCCACCTATGTCAAATTATTGGGATGCTTCTCACACAGAATGCTCCAATCATGTGATGGACGGGACCTTTTTCTAAAAAAAATATATATAGGGATATAAATTATGACGTGAAAATTCTAGGATACTGAAACTAAGGTAATTTTCACATCATAATTTCGGGACCCAAAAAAAAAAATTAAGCGACATACGATGATGTTCCGCTTGTACCAGGTTTCCTAATATAGCTTGCCATCTCTTTCGGTTGGACATCACAAGTCACTGACGAGGTTTTTCACCTCTTACCGGCAATATAAGAGCATTTTGAACTTCAGTTTTTTTCTTTAACCGCACAGGTATTCAACAAAAAAAACGCAAATTACACTTTATTTTACCTGCTCGACTAAAAAAAAATGTTTTCGCTTACATACCGTGAAAGCGTGAGGTTCAGGAAGAAAAAGGATAAGTAATACCAATAGCGAAGTGTAAAAAAAAGGTGGAAAATATTACCACCTGTTTCCATCTCGTTCAGAGTCAAGAACTGGCTAATCTCAGAAATAGAGCACCGCCTTTGTCCTTATGGGAAATGAGCGCGGTTTAATTAACATTTAATAACAGATTTAATTAACAATATTTGAGATTAACAAATTTGATATGTTAACCATGTTTGGAATATATTTCATACGATGCAAAAATACCTGCTAAGCTATGAAATAAAATAATAAAGTCTATACTATTTTATTTTCGTAGCTGCGAAACATGTTAATGAAATATGCAAGTGATTCTTGACAATAAATAAGCAAGTGATTCTTAACAGCGATTGCCACTTTCAAATGAGAAAATCTCGCAAGAAATAATTATATAGCTGCGGAGCTTTAGCAATATCTTTTAGGCATTACTTGTAACAAACGATTACTTATTATTTTACAAAGACGCATAGCGCTTGCGTTTCAATGACACCTTTTTTGTTTTCTCGATTAAGGCGAAATAATGTTAATAAATTCTGAGAAGCACGACTATTAAACGACAGACTAATACCAGGTTTATGGCATGTTCGGCGACAAAATGATAGAGCATGGTCGCCTACGCTGACATGGACGCCCAATTAAAATACCTGTATCGAATGCGCTATTAATTTCAATATTCGAATAACCGAGGAACATTAATTACAAGGCGGTCCACACGATCATTTAATAAAAACATGCCTGAAGCCAAGCTGGTTGGACAAAAGAATTCTATTGTGAATTAAATCAAAGCCAAGTTTGATTCGAAATCGGGACGGATACGAACTGAATATATTATTGAAATATTTTCCGATTGATTGGCAATAGTTAAATCACCGTTAGATCACATGAAAAGAATTTGCTTCAAAATTACTTTTTTTCTGGGTTCGATGGCGTTATTTTTGTTTTGTGCTTCTGGTCTGGTTACAAACGGGTAATTTATGCGTTGATACAACGTTGATAGCTAAAATACATTAAAATGTAACATACTATACGTATTTTATACGTATAGTGTGTTACATTTTATGATTATATACAGTATCAGCGCGACGTTAATCATGATTTTTTAAATAATCTTCTACCGTGGTTCGTTCGCAAACTACAGATACGTTGTATATTCGCACTCAAGAAACGCCACAAAATGCACTCAAACGAATTGTCATTTCATTATTTAATAACAGGTATAATTGGCCATCGGCATGACCCTTAACATCAAATTATATCTGACATAATTGTCAAATATAATTTCATGGCGTGACATTCTTTATTTTATTATTATTTTTTTTATTCCGGATCACTGTAGTGAATAACACAACAGTGTCGTGTCGCTGTGGCAATGTGTGAGGGGCACATTCCAGTACCACAGAATCGAATAAACGAAAGCCTGCGCCGGG
>JAUJYS010004638.1:0-11755 GCA_033995665.1 Melogona broelemanni | reverse complement strand
CTCACATATCTCCAAAGAGACACGAGGGTGCAGTATTCCTGTAGTGCACTAGGCGCTACGGTGAATTGAAAAAAAAATTTTTTTTCAAAGATAAAACTAAAGTCCTACGAGTTATTCGTGTGTTAGCTCGAAAACACCGCGAAAACGGAAGCTTATGAAGTTGATCACCTTGATGCTGTTTTTACCTGTATACTTGGGAGATTGTGAACTCAACTTAAACTTCTACATTCCTAAACAAATTATTCGAGTAATTTTTTCTGGATTCAATTAATAAATAATATTTATCGCGGTTACTCATGTCACCTGTAACTTTGTTTCGTGACCCTGTTTTTTTTTCTTTTTAACGATCCACACAATTTCGAAGCCTTCGAGTATAAAAATTTGAGAGCTTTTTTATTTCAAAATCACTGTGAAAATCACTTTGAGGTAGTCTACATGTTGAAGACATTTTTGTTGTTCTTTCAAAACAAATTCTAAAGTGTTGAATTGGTGAAGATCGACTCAGTAATTATCTGCACTATTTTATAAATACTTCGACAAAACGAACTTAGTTACGTCGAAATCAGCACATCGATATATCGATACAGTTTGTGCACTCAAATTTCAATTCTTCAAGGAATCACAAGCTTGATGTCCACGTGGCAAGGTCAATGCAAGCTTGTCCAAGAAACCTGGCTAGTATGAATGGGGGATCTCAGGAGAGCACGCGATATGTAAACGTTCAACTTCAGTAGACAACCATACATTTTATCGGTGAACCGCGTGTAAATTTCCAACACAACACACACACGAGCCAAAGTACGTGTATTATAAACGAAAATGCTAAATGGCGCTAGTGCCTATACGGCCGCACAGACGCATTACACGAAGTAGTTCTATGTTCAAATCGGATCGCTATCATTTTATTATACACGTACATGCGGATAATATGTACTAGCGCGCTATTAGCTTTCCGGTTTAAGTACATAGCCTCGCGACGGTACATACGAGTAAATCATATCACTTTCGCTGCGTTATCGCGCAGCGCTGAATACAAAAGATTCTCCAGTTCTTCAAACAGAACTTTTTTTTAGCTATGCCAACACTTTAGTAGCCATTTTCTCGTCATATCAAGGCGGCGTAGCTAACAACACGATAAAAAATCAACATTCTTTAATACTAACTATTGAACAATGTTTCCCTTTATTAAGAATGTACCCTATAATATAACTTCTCAATTACATGTATCTTAGATTTACTTTTAATGTTTTATTCAACCATCCAGAGAAAATTAGTCGATTTGTTTGTCGTAAATTTAATAGTAAGACGTAAATGATTTTAAATACCTTTGTGGGTACAACTTAACTTGAATTTTGAGTAACGAATTATTTCCTGATTGTATTCCGCAATATTTAATAGTGAAACTAAAACTTGAATTTTGAGAAACGAATTAATTCCTAATTGTATTCCGCAATATTTAATAGTGAAACATATAGCTTACTTTATATTGATGTGATACGGTAATACCTGAATCACAAATCACAAACTAAATTTTTTAAATAAAGCCAAAACAATTTGTTTCATTTTATTTCAACTCCATTTCCTGTCGTTCAATTTATTATGTTCAAAATGTTTTAATTTCTTTCCACTGTAATTCTCGATTTAAAATAACTGTGCGCCATTCCCACGTAATATTTAAATCGTAAATTTAATTTTTAAAAAATTAAAAAATTCAATTTATTTAAATTTATTTCAATTTCATAAATTCAATCGTTTAAAATGATTTGATATTTTACCACTGTACTTCCTCGTTTTAAATAACTGTGCGCCATTTGCAGATAAATAATTCCAATTTACAGGTAACTGCAGATATTTTTCAAAGACAATAAATAGTTTCCATGCCTTAATTTTTCAGGTCGACACTGACGGCAAAACTCTCGGCACGTGGCGGCATCAACCCTCGTGTCACGGCAACATCCGGTGACACGGTTCGCATTTATCTCCGCTTATCAGACGATGTCGCGATCGCATGGGCTCCGCTGCCATAAACGTAGTGTTGCGCAAGATTGATATGGAACGCGCATGCGCGTAACGAGCTACGGCAGCGCCGCCTCTCCGCACACGACACTCCTTATCCCCACCGAAACTCGCATAATCTAGCCATAGGTCGGAGTTATTTTTTCTTTTTCTATCGCCCATCCCACTCCCCTCTCCTTTGTTTCGTATAAGAAAGGTACTTTGGCGGAATGATAAATCGCTTTCCTATAATTTTCTGAAAGAGAATTCCGTTTTTCATTGACAGGCGTATTTGTAATTACGAAGTTATAAGCAATGAATCATTCCGTCATGTCAACAGCCCACCCCTGACGTTGATAACGATGAAAAACTAGCACTCTCTTGCTGTCTTTATCCGCAGACTTTGGTAGCGGATGCCGGGCAACGTTACTTATTTTGAAGACCGGATTTTAAGACTACAGTTTATTTTGTGGATTGGCTAGCAAGAAGGAAATATTTTTACTAAAATGATTTTTAATTCCTTAAACTCCCAAAAAATTGCCTACCTTTTCAAAATATTTGTGATTTGCACATCTTTTTTTTTTTTAACCCTAACATTCCTTAAACGTTTATTAAATAGATTAAATCAATACCATTGCTCGAAAAAGGCAACATATTTTATTGCACCGCACCATTCGTTGTATTGTACCGTATAGTGTGTGCGATGAGAACCAATTAAACTCATCTATAGACAATAAAAATTTAATGAATGCAAAAATTGGTTTAATGCAGCTATCTTTGGGTCGTCTATGGTTTGCTTATATCGGTATGAGAAACAAGAAACAGGAAACAGTGCCAGAGTTTCAGGCAATTGCTTTTGAGGTAAAATGACTGATTAATGGAACACACGCCAGCTTCTGATACAGCAGCGTGTAAAATACAATGTATGATAAATTATTGTTAGTGAGATTTCAAAATGTTTTCAAGTATCAAGCTTATTTTCTTTACCACTAGGGAAAAGCTCGATTCGTTAGCCAGTAACACTGTTTCTGAGGTCGGTAAGCACACAGTTAAAGTTGGCGTGCGAAGATTAGGCGCGCATTCGTACGAAGAATTATAATGCCCAGATTTGTCTGCGCGAATAAACCGTCGCCGAAAAGACTTTGCCCCCCTTTCCAAATGCGACGAGCTTCACTGCAAGGATTAGACGTTCTCTTGATGCGCCATGCCGAGGCGAGAACACCGGGGAGCAAGCGAGACCACCACACGGAAACCACTTGACAACTTAATACAAAGGCCGTACCGTACGTACTGAGCAGGTTATGCTCCTCATGCGCTCCTCGTTAACCGACTCGCACGCAGCGCCACCCAGCGTGAGAGACAATTTATTGTGCCCGTTTTTAATTACGAATTAAGACAACATTAATTCCAGCTGTCTTGCTAGAGAGAGAGAGAGAGAGACTGAAAAGGCCTGTCTTACAGCGTCGCAAAGCATCCCGACGCCCAGAAGAGCGCTCGCACAGCGCGCGTATATGCAAAATTTATCGCCGATTTTATAGTTTATAGTCGGGGGTGTAAAAAAATATCTCTTCCAGCGATATGAATTCTTAAGCAACCCGGCTGTAATTTGTTTAAAGCCATCTATTTAATTTTGCAAGATGTAGCGAATTAGTTTAATTACCTTCCTATTTGCTTTATATCTGTAACTGTCCGCTGCGGGAAAGATTTGTAAGTCCCCCGCTGGATTCACGACGCCACGAGTTAATGTTGCATATTTAACGTGTACACGCGAGCGCGGCGCAGAGAGAAAATTATGAATGCCGGCAGCAGCAAAGAGAGCCCCCAAATGGATGGCGGGTCGTCTACGCGTTTGCCGGCATAGGCGCTCACACACGCCCAACAACCATCATGTACCAGCCATTTTTCTTCGCTAACGCGTCCATATGCATATTTATAAGTAGAGAAATGAACTCGTTTCTGAAAATGCCCATTTACATAATGTATAATTGAGGCTTACACTAGTATTAAGATGGGCGACGGGCGAATGTCGACGTCACGAATATGCTGCCACTATTTGCTGTTGGTGGTGGTGGTGGTGGTGGTGGTGGTGGTGGTGGTGGTTGGGATGGGTGGAGATGGGGGTGGAGGGTCGTCACAGTGAGATGGTTGAGATTGGCCGTAGTCCAGACTGTCGTTGCTCCCTTCATGCTGCGCAAAGAGGTTAAACGAAATTAGACGAATGCCTGCAGTGATATATGATCCAGAGCCAAGACTTTCAGTAAGTTTATGTGTGATGTCTGGCTTTGAGATACAGATGTGCATTATTTTGGCATCAGAAAAAAAGAACGTTTCACGAGTAGTTGAAAAATATATTTGTAAATTAAATTTACTAGTACCGATATATCCATTTTCGAAATGGGTTGATAAGTAAATCATACATAATCAAAATATTATATTCAACTAATTTCAATTTGAACAGTACATATAAAATTGTGTTTTTATTTTAAAATTTACTTCAAATACAAATCTGCAAAGTTTAATAACATTTCTTGATTCATAAATGGGGAATTACCGAGAATTAAAATAGCAATACAAATTAATTTTAAATGGCCGATGGTCATAGCACACTCCCAAATGACTTGTACAAGTATGACAAGTGTACAATTATACAAGACGGAGCAAATATAGACTATTTTAAAAAATAGCTCGTTTTTGGTAACTGAAAATTTCGAAGCCCTATTAAAAAGGTCACAAATTATTACTTTTCATTTACTCAACGTAATTTTTCGATCAAGATTACTATTCCCATTTTGGTGATTTCCTAAAAAATACTTTAAAGTTGGCTTTTTCTTAGAAGCGATTATTTTCACGCCTGCCAAAGAGCTGCTATACCGCATGTTGTGCAAACACATAAACTCGTGACTCAAAACCAAACTAAGGCGTCAAAAGTGGTGGCTTCTTAATTGTCTACCACAATGCAACCACTCGTACGGCTAGTCCGTTAAGTCCAAGACGCAACCGCAGTCTAAGATTTACTGGGAAAGAATTCCAAGTCCCCCACTGCCATAGCTTTACTGCAACGTGTAATTTTCTAAAGAAAGCATTTTCGCAAAATGGTTATTACTCAAGATGCAAAAGTGTCCACTAATATTTCGAAATATTGCTAATTTAGTCCGTTTAGCTAACCTTTCGCAATAGTTGAAGTTTCACGAAAACAATTCTCCAGACACATCATATCAGTAATAATAATATTTCATATAAAGTTCCACCGTGTTTTCATATTTTTCAGAATTGTAAAGTACTTTCGCGACGCCCTGTATATGCAATAAACGTGCTCTACGTAAAGCTCCCCCCGACGTAGCTTCGTGCAATGCACCGACGCTATCCTATTTAGCGCCAGTTAGGCTGACAATCTCAATATTTTTCTATCCACTTGTACTGCTGCAGAGATAAATCGATAAAATGCTTTAGATATCTGCAGGCGTAAAAAATGATTAAATTTTCAAAAATAAATCGCTAAAAAGAAAGCAAAATTAAAAACAATTGCACAAACTAAAATTAACAAAAAAAATCACATCAAGTAAAGTTATACATTTTTTATATTTTGTTATTATCATTGAAATAAGCCATGTATCCTTTTGTGGTTACCTTTAAAATAACTGAAATATCACGAATAGGTTAGCCATACACAATACATTTAAAATGCCTCGACATGCCGTACACATTACTTAGGGTGGCTCCGCATACGATATATTTTTTTTCTAGCGAAGAGGGTTCTGACATTTATATTGCAAAATGTGGTCACCCTGTGTTTGACACGGAACGTCCACCGTGCGGTTATGACTGACATATGTGCAAGAGCATGGCTGGCACTCCATCATAAGTTATAACGCTTGTTACGACGTCAGCGTGGCGCTCCACCAGCGCGGCAGGCGCTCGCCCCCGGAAACAGATTGGCAACAGGGCGCTCCCTATCATTCCCCCTTCTCTCAACCGATCGCTACACGAGAGCGCTCCTTCGGCGCTCTCCGCTCTTTGGCATGTCGCACGTGCGCGAGGCCCTGCCTCCTCCCGACGCCATCCACTTTTATTAATTTGGCATAGATAAGACTTGACACGTTGTATAGTTGATTAGAACAAGCACTGCTGCTGTTAATCATCGTGTTTCGGGGAGTTTTTTTTTCCTCTTTCTTTTTCGACAAAGATCGCGGATGGAAGCCGTGTGCACGCTCGATCTCTCTTTCTATCTCTCTCTCTCTCCTTCTCTCTCGCTACGTGTGTTGATGTTCCCTCAGAGCATCATCACCATCATCATCATCTATTGCAGCCTGAGTGGTGTATGTGTGCCTGTGTTCATCACGGACACTGTTTTTGCCTATAGCTTCCGAGTTCGGTAAAGAGTTGAGCAATGCATGTACAGAGTGTGTATATATGCACATACGTATCGCAATGTGAAGAGGCTTTTGATGTTCGACAAAGTGAAGAGACAAGCAACTTCCACAGATTGGTGTCTCCTCTGATTGGGGATGCTATCTTCTAGTAAGAATGCCTCACTTCGCTTCCCTTCGCACATCATTTGTAAATAGGAAAGAATGGCTGGTTTGATGATCCTTAAACATCTGCTTAAAATGTACATATAGTTTCTAATGGCGATAGTCATTTTTATCAGGACACATCGTATATCGTATATCATATTGAAATCGAACCCTGAATTGCCGAAAGATTTCAGGTTCTATCCCCCAACCAAGTTAGGACTTGTGGTGCGGTGTCAGCCATTGCCATTTCTTAATCCATAATTTTAATTTGATAAATATTCAAGTAAAAACAAACAAACGGAAAATTATTTTATAAGTTTGCTAACGCGCAAGCGTACTCTATTTCTGTATGAGATTGTGGTGTTGTGTGTGGAGTGAAGTTTGTGGTGCCATCTCATGGTAAATACAATTTAAATTGAAACAAAGATGAGTTAACAGACTACTACACAAATTATCAATGACAATTGGAGTTATTAAATTATTATATTATTTAAAAAAAAAGACCGGAACTTTTACCCGAAACTTTTTTCTATTATTATTCTCATATATCACATAATTACCATCTCATTAAAAAAAATTAAAGACAACAAAAATAAAGGTTTATTTTTCAACAGCATACTGTCAGTAAACAATTCAAGTGTTTTATCACTTTGTCTCAGCTTTCCAGCAGACAAAAATACTAACGATGCACAGTTTTCACTTTGCTAAACTGCTTCGACGAAATTGGATTCTTCACAAGCGAGGCATATTCGTCGAGCAATATGTAAGGAGAGACTACGGTCGCTCGCACAACTCCCCCGAAACAATTTTATTAGCCGCCAGAAATAATTTATTAAAATGATGATCCATCAACTACGTTTAGTTGCCGCGGGGATCGACAAAAAACACTCTCTCAAATCACATTTTTCGAAACTAAATTTGTTTAATTACCACGTCTATTTTCATTATCCACAGGCTTATAAACAAAAGCTTTTTATATTCATTGTACCAGACCAGTCGGCTAGCGAGGAGGTGGGGCGGCGACGCGGCAGAGGCTTGCTACCGGGGACCGGGGCTGCTTTTCGCTCGGCTTGATGTTAACGCGCTCCGACAAGCCCTCCAGAGCCTAGCTCTCATCCACTGTTCATGATGTTATCGTGGCCATATATGTAGCGCATAGATTCTTTCGCGGATGAAAAACGCATCCATTTTCGGCGGCTGTCTATATTATTAATAGGGCTCTATCCGTCTTTGTCAGAGCTCGCGATATTGCCTTCCTCTCATGGCGTCCTCTCGCTTATACCCCCATCCCCCCTCCACTCTGGCCTATCTAGCACTAGACGACGGCTGCGCCCTCTATACCGAGGCGCACGATTTCACCGGGTTCCCGTGCCCTGTTATCAGCCGTATTAAAAGGATATGCATGTCCGTACATATCCCACTAAGACCCCATGTCCAAGTAAGTGGTCATCTGAAACAAAGTACCCAGAGCATTTATACCTCGATCTGCAACAAATATAAAACGCCACTAACGCCGCCGCCGGTAACAAGGTGCACAAATCGTCCCAATTTACCCGGTCAGAATTGGTTGTGTGCTTATAACGTCTGTGTAATTTGACAAACAAATTGCGAAATTCTACATATACGCCCTAAATTTTCAACAATCTTCATAATTCAGACTATTAAGAAATTCATAATAATGGCCTTACAATAATTTTCAATGATCTTCATAATTCAAACCCTAATAAATTTATAATGATGGCATTATAATAAATTTGTTTATTTCTGGTTACTGTTAAAACACAGTTATTTTTTCAGGTTTTCTTCAAAATGTGGACCTGTTCCTGTATCGATTTAAAGATTCGAATAGTTCTCGGAAGTCTTAGGAGGTTCTTTCGTGTATGTGTATAGGTAATGTTTAGACTGGCTTGTGTGGCATTTTTTTTCCACTGTAATATCACTTTCATTCTTCTCCTGGGCCAAAGTTTCTCTATAATAAATGGTCATGTGGCTATACGGCAGTGATAGCGAGAAGTTCAGGTTCAGATGTGAGAAACTACATGCAGCGCGGCATAAAAGTGAATTATTAGTTTACTGTCATACACGAGGCAAAACCTTGTGTTTGGGCGATTTGTCGAATGTCGAAGTAATAGATCAAATGGGAAATTGTCTCATTTATTATGAAAAGATCCATTTCGTCTTGACAAACATGTGAATCTGGTCTCCTACGTACGAACATACGTTACATTTTAAATGTAAACAACGTATTTTATTCTCACCAATTTTGGAACCATTAGGTCATGTTGTAATTCGGACAAATAAGCATATATTGGATTGCAATGTACAGTAGCTAACTTCTATCCTGAACTGTCAATGAATTAAAAATGGCTGCCGTAAATGGGAATCTAGAAAGGGGTCAGTTTCAGAATCAGTCGACCTGATAGATTTTTTCGAGGTAAGAAAACGTGGCATCCGAAAACTTCCAAATATTTAGTTACATTTGTCAAAACTGAGGGCGCCATCTACGCCAGGAAACTGATAAGTTAGGTATGTCGCAATCGGTTAATTGTGGCGGTATTGAGATTTAGAGATTCGATGAATCTTCCGAGAAGCCCCCAACATTGCCTGCATTTGTAGAGAGGGAGGCAATTATTCTCAACCGCGCGCTACACCGGTACCCCCGTCTCCCTCCCATAGCCATCGTAATGCCGAAAGACATGAAAGCGGAGTCGACGCAGATCGAGCTTGATATATATTCGGTAGATTAATCGTTGGAGACTCGAAGCAGTTCCAGGTATTAGGCTCACCGGTGGGCCCCCCATGATACGAGAATCAAAGTGGATTTGAGTTTTAACTTTCAAAGCTTGACGCACAATAAATTTACCTGATAAATGTTTTTCTTTTATTCTCGTTCTTGCCGCGCGTACCGCCTAGTTCGCGCGGGTACCTCGCTTTGCTGGCGTGGTGTTCTGTCAGCGAATGCGGGTCTACTTTTACTAAATTCCTGAGACCCAGGGTGTGATGGCGATACAAATTAAGTCTGTCGGTCGGGAACACGGGTTCAACTAATTTGATTCATTCGCTCTTCACGGCTCGTTACTGACCTGTATTTCACTTTATTTTTATCAATTTGTTTACTATTTTATAATGACGAAAATAATATATCATAATACCAGTTTGGTTGTGAGCACAGAGGCGTGGTTAATTTTTGCATTTCATTTTAAATGACGTGCAATCTTTTTAACAACACTGTGAGTAAATATCACAAAATCAATCTTCGTATTTATTTTAAAAGTACCTCTACTTTGTGTTGCATATTGGACTTTTAGGTAGTGTATTGATTTGTTTTAAAATAAATGGGTTGTTACATAAAGCATCCCTGACAGCTGACACAAATTCCATAGTGCACTGACACCGGACCTACTTCTGAGCAATACTGAGAAGCACAAAATTGGGGGCAGTTCACGAGCAATGTGCATTTATTTTCAATTCAAAAATAAATTGAATGAGAATTATCTGAATCAATAAAATAGAAAAAATATTAAAATTAGTCAAATGAAGTCCATTAGTAAAACGATCTTAATTCGTCGGTTACAGAGAAAGTAAAAAAACACGAGCTTTCCATAAATTGGTTTACATTTGAAGTAAAAGCGCGTTAGGCTCGATTTATATATTTTTTTATTCCGGATCACTGTAGTGAATAACACTACAGGAGGTTATTGTACCCCTCGCCACGCTGCGGCGATCGATATATGAGGGGCACATTCCAGTACCACAGAAACGAATAAACGAAAGCCTGCGCCGGGAATCGAACCCGGGACCACCCGCTTAGTAGACTGCATTCGTTTACGTCAAGTTATTTTTTATGCTATACAGTGTACTCCTGTTTCGAGTATTTCACAACTGTCACCATTTTGTACGGTTTTTTGGTTGGGCGCGCTCGCAGCGCCACACTAGAAAAACGTCAACCAACAATTTAATCAAAGAGGGCAATGGCGACACCGGGTCTGACAACGTCGCCGGACGCGACGGGATAGAAAGGTTGCGAAAGCCGCACTGACTCTCACAGTCCGACAAAGTATTGGTCCACGTGCACCACAACCTGCCGACCTGGCGGAGCACGCTAATAGCGATGGGCATTTCGCAAACTCTCCGATCAATAATATGGTGGCTCCTTCAGCGGAGTTTACACGTGTGTATTGCCCGATAGCGATGAATCTTTTATTCGCTTGCCCTAGTAGTTGTGTCAGTAGTGGGCGTATTGGGGGGTGAGGACAGGGTTGGGGATTCGTTCCTTTGAAAAAGGAACATGTTTCAATTTCCGTTCCTTCTAAGAAAAATGAACCCGTTCCAGTTTCTACAGAATTGAAAGGAACCTAGCCGCTCCTAAAAAAAAATTATATACTTACTACAGCGATATACAAAAACTATAATTATTTAAATCTTCTGCACATTAATATTTAAATAATAATTATTTCATTACATTAAATGCGCACACAGTAAAAGGAACACCTGTTCCAGTTCATGAAATAATGGAACGAAACCGTTCCAAGCGAACCTTCTTAGGAAAAAAAGGAACCTAGGCGTTCCAAAGTTCCTCAGAAAAGAAAACCTACCCAACACTAAGAGCGGGGGCGGGGCGGGGGCTATAGCTCGCTTAACCAGGGAACGGATGGGTTTCTTCAACTCTCGACCCGACACACCGACCACGAGCCCCCCCCCACCCCGTAAAACAACATCGGGCGAAAATGAAACAACTTTTGCACTCGCTCGAATATCTCCGGTCCAATTAGGCCAGGCGCGCGGAAACACAATAAACGAGATCCGGCAAGAGAGAGATCATAAATCTTCCGGGACTGGTGCCAAACCGTTGCCATTCATTCCTATTGGTGTTGACGTGTATTACAAAAGAGTAGCCTACCCCCCCCCCCCCCACCCACCCACCAACAACAATAACAGAAATACTCGTAATAAAAATAGCCTATCGATACCTTCGTATCGATAGCAGTATGGCGGCGGATAACGCAGTTTTTAGTGGGGAAATTCCCTTTACTGAGATAATCTGCAGGAGATTCTAAACCCTTCGTGATGCTCAGGTAATATGTGAATGACACATCGCGCTTGACAAACTTTCTCTATAACTTTCAGCAGTAAACTTTCAAATGTACACCCTTCTGTACTTTTTATTTGTCTTGCGCTGATGTGAATAATAAAAAAAATTCACCAGTACCCCAAGATCGAATTAACGAGAGCCTGTGCCGGGACTC
>JAUJYS010004637.1:0-11755 GCA_033995665.1 Melogona broelemanni | reverse complement strand
CGCCGGGAATCGAACCCGGGACCGTTGGTTTCGTAGCATGTCCCCATACCCACTGAGCCATCGGTTCGTACAAATTTAAAGACAAAACGATTACAATTATCGTCTAAGTTTAAATTTTCAACATTTTAATTTGTTGTACACTGACCACGAACAGATGGAGTCACGCGTGAACTAAAGATGGCAGCGCTCAAAGCATAGATGGCAGCGCTTAATTAATTAAAGCATAACCCCATAAACCGAAATTATTTCCACGTGATACTTACTGCTGTTGCTCCCTTTCATTAGTTTACTGACCTCCTTTTGTTCGGAGTCAAGTTACAGCATCAACTTTCTGCATAATTCATTCATTAAACCTATGTTATTTTTTATTAATTCGTTTAATGGATTTGTTTTGTGTGCGGCAGAACCCGACCGTCAATGACACCCACGATCACATCAACAACTTTGATCTGTTCCACCGAGTGGCTTACTTCACCGAGGACCTGGGCATGAACTCGCACCACTACCACTGGCACGTGCTTCACCCGGGTATTTGGACCGAGAAATTGGGACACAAGGAGCGAATTGGTGAACTTTTCTACTACATGCACAGACAGATGGTGGCCAGGTGAGAAAATCTCACTTTGTTGTTTAATCAATCGCTAGAAAATCTCCTCTTTTCAAGATTGAAAAATCTTTTGCCAATTGCAAACTTTAAAATACCACTGGTTAACAATACATACGCACCACTTTAAAATACCCACAACTTACACACAACTTTAAAATATCACTATAAAGTTGTATGCTTCAGCAGCTAATTTGTGCGTAATTTAAATTAAGTTGTATTTTTTCGCATTTTTTTTTTCCAAATTTGATATAATTATTCGCACGTCAATTTTATCAATTTTTTTAATCACTAGTGCTATTCACTACATGATTACTACCCCTTGTGTTAACTCACGTTAACAATTTTTTTTCGGTGACTAAAATTTTGGCCAGATAAAACCTTCCTGCCTGTTCTAGAAAAAATATATCAATAGTTAAATAAGTTACAATTCGATTCATTTCGAAATATTACTTAACCTTTGCCTTCAATTTGCCTCGGCATACTGAGTTTATTTTTGTCAAATAACGGCCAACGCGCTAGGAGAAAAACAAGGATTTCTCCGAAATCAAATACTTTTTTTGAAATGAGAAGACAAATTGCTCCTTTCAAGGGAATGTTTGCTGTGTACGGCGCCGTAACGCACGGTCGCCATGTAAGCAGTGATTGCTAGCTTACAAGGGGAAGCTCTTTGAGGCTTACGGCCATTGGCTGCAACCAAGCCCTTATTGGTTGTATTGGTTGACAATTATGGTGTATTTACATCTGTGAAATCGGATTACTATATTGTGTGGAGAGGATATATACCAGGTATGTTTGTACTTTTGAAAATTACGGAGAAGTTCAAATATTCTTGTACGTAGAACGTCTTGCGTGAATCTTATGCAATATTGTAATTCTTTCAGATTCGACGCTGAGCTCATGTCCAACCACATGGCCCGTATCATGCCCTTCGAAGACTGGAGCCAGCCAATCAAGGTGCGTTTTAAACTTGCTTCGTCAAAGTTCAACTCTTCTCGAATAATTTTATTTATTTTTTTATTATTCCAATGAGCGACACCGATTAAAATTTATTTTTTTATTCGACGCCCTGGACGATGTAGATGGGTTATGCCCCGCATCTGACCATCCAGCGTACCGGCTACAACTACATGTTCCGTCCATCCGGACTGGTCCTGCGCGATCTGCCCGAGCTGACCAGACATCAGATGCGTCTGTGGAAACACCGAATCACCTCCGCCATTCACTTGGGAACTGTCCTGCACGTGCGTTACGAATCTCATCTAGTACAATCATTTTCCCAAACATGATCGTCGTTTTTCCCAATCATATCAACCATTTCCCCCAATTATCACCAGTGGCGCATCCTTCATTCATGCAGCAAAATCAGAGCTTGCTCCCTTTTAAGCAAAAAATAAATGCCATTATTAGTTCAATTTTTTTAAAAATAGAAACCCTTCCCTCTTCCCACAGCTACCTCTCCCAAAAAAATATAATTATACTTTACTGTTTGACCACTGAAAAAAACACAGACCGACGCTGATCATGACAATCCTTAACCTTCCCTGTCTTTGTCCAAAACCAGGAGAACGGTACCAAGTTGACATTGGATGAGGAACATGGTATTGACACCCTGGCCAACTTGGTGGTGTCCACCATGAACAGCGTCAACCACGAGTACTATGGAAACCTCCACTCCTATGCTCACACCATTGCCGCTAGGATCGCCGATCCCAGTGGAAAATACAGGGTAAATTCTCACAAATTGAGCAACATGTCACACGACGAGTAAAGTAAACTATGAATTGCGGGGAGTGTTTTATAATTACAAATATTGATTTAATCGATACAGGAAGACAGTGGTGTGATGGCCGATGCCACCACCGCCGCCCGCGATCCCCTCTTCTACAGCTGGCACAAGTTCATTGACAACATCTTCACCGAATACCAGGAGTCGCTCCCCTCTTACTCCAAATACGACGTAAGTTAAGTGGGAATGCGCAGCCACTTACATGCAAACTTATGGGTTGAGTAGACACGATCGAACTGAAGAAACTCAATTTTCATTTGTTTCTGCAGCTGAGATGGCAAGACGTTATCATTAAGGACATTGGCATTGACTGCCACGAGTACAAGAACGAGGACAACATCATCCACACTTTCTTTACCAGGAACACCTTGAAACTCAGCAAGGGATTCGACTTTACCCGAGACAGCGAAGCCATTGTAAGTGATCATGCTATCAAGCTAGAGAATGATGCGCAATTTCATTTTTTGATGCGCGATTGTATTTTTGATGAGCGATTGTATTATTGATGCGCGATTGTCTCTTTGACGTGTGATTGTTTATGCGAGCATTCCTTGTTCTCGGCGCAGGTCAACGTCAAGCACATCGACCACGAGGACTTCACCTACGTGTTCCACGTAGACAACAACGGAAAGAAAGACAAGCACGCCGTATTCCGCGTGTTCTTGGCACCAGTCCTGGACGAGCGTGGACACCAGCTGGACATCTACGATCAGCGAGTGCTCATGATCGAGCTCGATAAATTCGTTGCCACCCGTGAGTAGACATATTTTTACTATTTTTATTAACTAGCAAATGACTTGCATACACATATTAGAGATTTTTTTAATATTTTCAACCATTTGTACCCTTTGTGCTACTACGGCAATGTAAGAGGGCCATATTTTCACCAGATTCACGGGAAATAGAATAAAAGAGAGATCCCACGCCGGGATTCGAACCCGGGACCACCGATCAGCGGTCGGTTGCACTACACAGTCAGCACTTTCTGTGATAACTGTTGAAGGTTATGGTAAAGGAACCCCCGTTCCAGTCCCTACAAATAAGAGCCAATTCCCGTTCCAGTTCCTACAGAAATTAAAGAAACCTAAGAGTTCTTAAGTTCCTCAGAAAAGAAACCAGTTCCTAAGAACACAACTTTTCCGTTCCGTTCCTACCCAACACTGGCTACGACGAGCCGTAATTATTAAGCAAAGCGAGAGTAACATTGTTGGATAATTTGAAATGGTATTATTTCCGTGACTAATAAATATTGCTGTGTTTGTGTCTAGTTCACCCCGGTCATAACGAGATTCGTCACAACTCGAACGAGTCGAGCGTGACGATGCCCGTGCGAGAGATCTACGGAAATGTTGAGGAACTTCACGACGACGACCACTGTCACTGCGGATGGCCCGAGTACATGTTGGTGCCCAAGGGAACCTACGAGGGAATGCGATTCAAGCTCTTCGTGTTCGCGTCCAACTGGGACGAAGATAAGGTAGGGCATATCTAAAATTGACTTTGGGGATTAAAAAAAACTCAAATCTTGTTAATCTTTGAAACGATTCTAAAATGATTGTGCGCATTTTTTTTTTTGTAACTCATGTCAGTGACATTGTTTAGAAAGTCGAAATTATTAAAAGTTTCGTTGCGGAAGATTTTAAGTATAAAAAAGATTTTGCATTTATTTGTAAATTAATTGCCAATCAAGATTAACTTCTAGAGATTTTTTTAAGATCTTTATTTAATTATTATATTTAATTAAAATTCAATTACTATAGCTTCTCCTAAAATAATAATCCTGGATAAATTTTAGTATTTATATGACAAAAGAATTGTCAGGATAGACGACACTGCAAAAGGTGTATTAAATTTAGACAATGTTTTAATGTATAGGATATTTATTTAATATCTTATCATGACGTCATTAGCATAGAGCGTGGTAAATTGTGGCTTGAAAGAGTTTGTATATTCGGTTCTGTGACTTAATCTCATTTTTCAACTATGATTTGCTACAACAGGCCACCGACGATAAGTCCTGCCACTGCAAGGATTCGCTCAGCTACTGCGGTTCCATCCTGGAGGAATATCCCGACAAGCGACCAATGGGATATCCCTTCGACCGTGAAGTGGAGGTTAGCGACTGGTCCAAGTTCAAAACCGAGAACATGGCCATCACTGACGTCACCATCAAGTTCACCGGCGAGGAGCGAATGTACGAGCACAACCACCAGCACTAGGGGGCGCTACACTCACACTCCCACTCACGTCAACCGCTAGATGGCGCTGCAGTGCCACGAGGCAGCCATCTTGGAAACGATGTTTATGAATAGCTTTTGGGAAGTGTTGAAAATAAATTTGCACGATTCGGTCTCATCATTTTTCTATTGCTAAAAATTATGTTGGAAGAATGTTTCTCGAAAGTGTTCATAAATGTTGTGGAAAATAAACTTTTGTAAACAAATCGTTGTTTTATGACTTGTTGACTGCAACGCAAATTTGAGTTTGTGGTCGATTAAACTCAATAAGTGTCCAAGAAGGAGTCATAAAATAAAACTGAGTAGCCCAGTGAGTCACTGTTCAACGTACAGAGCACAGTCTAATAAAATAATACTGACTAGCACAGTGTAGGAAAAAATTAATCTTCCTGCTAGGTTATAATGGATTTCATATTTTATAATTATTAAACATTCTATTGTCATGTAGTCGATATTTATTTTAAACTTCCTGGGACGATCAGTAAAGGAGATTCCTTCCTTTTATCATCCATTTCGGGCTCATATCAACCAGACTCACGAGAGGATTTACATGTAATTAGTTTCACAGTCATATCAAACTAGCGAATATTAAGTTAAATAGTCTCTTTTTTTTCTTCCGGATCACTGTAGTGAATAGCACTACAGGAGGTTATTGTACCCCTCGGGTCGCTGAGGGGCACATTCCATTACCACAGGATCGAATAAACGAAAGCCTGCGCCGGGAATCGAACCCGGGACCACCCGCTTAGTTGACTGTGACACAAGCTGAGCCACGGGGGCCGCACAAACGCACGCAATTCAGGTAAAATGTTTGTCAACCTATGCTTGATTGCATCAGAATATATCTGTCAAATAACAATGCCTCTAAAAAGTTTCTAATGTAACTAAAGTTTGAATTATTGAGACGAAAGACAACAACAAAAATCTGAGTGGCACAACGTTCACCTACCCGTAGTGTGTGACTGCAATCCAGACGATTGAATAGGAGATGGCCTAAAAGTCCTGATGTCCTTCGTGAACTCACGAACACTGAATCTTGACTAGTTCTTGACTTTCTAGTTTCTAAAACACTTTCCTTGGGTTGAGAGTGACACAGTTCAACGCAATTGGTAAATTCCAACATTGGCTTCTGGGTTGTTCATTTTGTTTTAGCTGCGTCGTCGATACACAGCCCGATCACTTAGCTTAGCCGCATACTCCGCGTTTTAAATCGTTGCATACTAATGAGACGTTACTTTGGAACTGAATTAAGCAGCAGTGATTTCACCTGAAGTCGCCAGCATCGACGGTAGGCATCAGACGGCGCCACTATGTACCTCGTCATTCATTGTTGTGGGTGGGAAAGGGGGCGAAGATCAAGGATAGGAAGGGTTAGACCCCGAATCGGGTCTGCGATTATGTAAAATTCATTATGTAAGATTATGAAAGCGAAATGTCCGAATGCTTAATTCGACACCAATTTTTAAGGGGGGGGAGATTAATTTGATTTTTAGATTGTAGTTACTTTAAATGCATTTCCATTTGGATAGTCAGGCCAAATTTAAATACATTTTTACGCTTAAAATTGCTTAGCAGGTAAATTTTAGACCAATTGTTTGACCAACTTAAAATACGAATATAAAAAGATGAAGAGATAAAGTATAATTAAAAAAGTTTTGTTCGTTCTTTTACAATTGATTTGCGCTGCTTAAGTTGGTATATTTCTGTAGAGTAGCATAGGAGGAAATAATGGCACTCCACACAATCCGTTTATATTGAAAATGTAACACAATTTTATTCTGGTGGTGAGATAAAAGATCGCGCTACATGCACCCCATCAGCATCCCACCATTTACACAAATATTACGATACAACATCAGTGACTCGAATGTTTCTAGTCCCGACTAGTGGTGAAAGAAGTCTCTGGGTGGCAGGAATTCGCCGGTGAACTGGATGGTGATTGGCGTGTGGGCCATGTTGTCGGTCTCGAATTCGTCCCACGTCAGGTTCTTGATTTTGCGGTCGAAGGGGAATCCCAGAGGCTTGACGTCCGGGTAGATGGTGTCCACTCCGCCGCAGTAGGAGAGACCGTCCAGGCACATGCAATTGCCGGTCTGCTTATCAGTCATCTGGTCAAACAAATTAATAAAAAATATATGAGAATGGTGATTACACCTAACAAGAATGACCACAAGCATGTCCCTAAACATCATTTGTGAAATAGGTCTATATACAGCAAATGAAAGGTCATCTTATCGTTTCTTTTAAACAATAAACAACATGTTAGATCAAGATTCGGACAAAATTCTGAAGATTTTGAACCTAAATTCGAAACAAAACTGAGAAAATTAATGCAATTTACGAAATAACGGAATAGCAAATTATTAAATAAAATTAAATGAAAAATTATGACTAAAATAAACACTTGTAAATTCAGTAAAATAAAGCGCGATGGTTATCGACGCTTTTAATCGTATTTTCATAATTCGAAATTTGCAAGTTTAATTTATTTATTAGTATAATATTTTGGTCGATGCGTCTATGTTTTAGCGTGTTCTGGTGCCATCTCATTTTTAAATTGAATGAATTTATAGTATGGGAGAACGCCAAGGTAAATGTTGAATAGATAAGAAATAAACGTTATTTATTTGCCTTTGCATTCAACTTTGCAATAAAGGAAGTTTATTTGATTTTGAATTTAAATTGTTCAACGGTGGAGCTACTGAGATATGTCGACAACAGTTCAACTTGGAAGCTTCTGTAACCGATGGATTAAAATTGTCTTATTTTCATTGATTTAGCAGTATAATTTATTTTAAGCAATCGGCTGAATTTCAATGAATGTTCGATTTGATTTTGACTTACCCTCTTGTAGCTGGTGATGGTGACGAAGAGTTCGAACTTCATGCCATCCCAATCACCTCGCGGCACCAACAGGTAGTCGGGCCATCCACATCGGCAGTGGTCCTCATCCTTCAGGTCCTCGAAGTCATCGAAGAGACTGTGCGACGACATGGTCACGGTGGAGTTCTCAGAGCTACGACGGATCGTGTTCTTACCCGGTTGGACTGGTCGAGCAAACACAAGAATGAAATATTTAAAGACCAAATACTTCCCAGACAAATTACGAATAGATGAGGTGCGATTAAATAACATAAAACATACAGCAACAGAAAAGGCAAATGCATTTTAATTTTATTGGTTATCATTCCAAAACAGGATATGAAATTTGCAATTAATTAACAATGTTCAATTGACAATGATTCAGACAATTCTTTTTAATGAAACTATTCAGTTGTGTTCTTTTAATTTCGTAGCATTTTCTATTGTGAAAAATTCTAAAAAATTGTTCAGGATCGCATCCAAAGGGAATAAAAAGATTTTTCGCGCGTGTAAATACTGGCTCCATTAAGGTGTATTTTAAGCCTCTTCTTGTTTGGTTGTTCATATTTTCAAAATACTGTAATTGTTCTGTTTTAAACGAATTGTTTTAATTTAGCACGTCCCCTGATAAAATATTGTCAAGTTTATTTGGTGTTAATTAAATGCAAAAAATATGCAAAAAAAAAACGAATTTAAAAATTCGCATCAAAAGCGTAGACAATTTGTGTCAAAGTAAACATATTTCCATTTGAAATATCTTGGCCCGGTTAATTTGGCATGGCACTGTAGTTTGATTTGAATGTTTCACTTACTTTGAGCAGAGAAGGTGTCCAACTTGATCATGAGCTGCCTCTGCTCGTTGATGGTCAATCGTTTTCCCAATTCGTTTTCAACCGGAGCCAGGAAGAGACGCACCAGACCCAATTTGGGGGTGGTACCCTTGCTCGTCACGTCTATGACGTAATCGAAGGTCTCGTGCTGCAGGTGCTGCAGCTTCACCTGGGGGGACGGGTCGAGGATCAAACAGAATTGGGTCAAAACATGTCACGTCCAACTTCGCAATAAATAGACTCATGGGCAAAATATCCGAAAAAGTGGATACGATGTCGCGCGTTGCCTCTGCAATCTCTCTTAAGGAAAATCAGGGTACTGCAGATGGTTGAGTCAGGACACGATTTTGACGCCCAAAATTACCATTGGTTTCTAAGGGTGATAGACATTCGGAGAAAAGTTCATGGTTCTGCTCTTGTTTGACTAGCAAAAATAAAAATTGCTCCATTAAAAGCAATAATCAATTTCCATTTTACTTAAAATATAATTTTCTTCAACATGATCTCATTAATTTTGGACGTCAAAATTATGTTCGGACTCTACGATCTGCGGTAGTAACCTGCTTTCCCTTAAGATAGACTTACTAATGCAACTCTCGCAATATAGAGTCCATCTTTTTCACTTTGTGCCGTGACGATTTTTCCTGAAAAATTTTCAATAATCTATTATCGCCAAGTGTCCTGTATGAGCATGGCAATATAAAACTTACAATGGCCGAATAGTCCTGGGTGTACTCGAAGCCCTTGGGGATCCTCATGAGGGTGTTCTGCATGTAGGTGTGGATCGTGTTGTAGGAGCTACCCTTGCCATGGACTGACACGCCCTTCACTGTCACGTCATCCCAGTTGAGCTACGACAGGCACATGCTACAACATTAATTCTTCTGACAACATTTTGTTTATGTCGTGAACTGGTGCGTTGTAATTGTTTATCAATTATATATATTACCTCGCTCTTTGTGTAGGGTGTCAACTGATTTTTGTGCTCGACGAAGAACTTGTTGATGTATTTGTGCCATCGGTAGAAGAGGGGATCTCTGGCTGAGGTGGCTACATCGTACATGGGACCACTGTTTTCCTAAACGAATTGAAATTGAAAAAGGCAATGTTGAAGTTTTGCTTTTTAATTTTAGATGTTTTAATCATGCATCTGCATGAGTTTAATCTATTACTGGGGTTGAGTAACCATCAAGTGAATGGACATATTTTATTTGTGGTAGTTATCATACTGACCCCGAAGGCGTCCAGGGGGTCGGTAACCTTGGCGGCGATGACGTGAGCGTAGTTGTGGATGTTTCCGTACAGGTATCCGTTGGGGCTGTCCATGTTGGCTTCCACGGCGTTGGCCAGAATGTTGATGCCGTCTGTGTTGTTGATGTATACTTTGTCGTTGTCGTACTATGCAAAAATACACATGTTCAAAAATTCAATTTTAAATATTTAAGCAATCTCCATTTGTTCGTAATTCTCTAAAAATTAAATACATAATCTAAATACATTCTTTTTAGCTCTTGAAATACCGAAAGATAATTGTTTAGCAAAATGTTTGTAATTATTTTTATTATTTATTGGTTCAGAAAGTTCCGCAGTGTAGGGTTTGTTTCCTTTAAAAAGAAATCGGTTCCAGTTTCCTTTCCTCCCATGAAATAAGGAAACGATTCCCTTTCCTATAGAAATTTAAAGAAACCTAGGCGTTCCTCAAAAAAAAAGAACCAATTCTTAGTTGATTATTCAACACTGAAGTTCTGGTATCTAATCCTTAATCGAATCCCTCATCAGGTAGGAAATGTTTTTAGACTTACATCGCGCACGAATCCGCGGTGGATGGCGTAGAAGAGCTTCTCCTCCCAGTCTGCCAGTTTGCTCTTGGGCAGATCGTGAAGGTCCTGGAGCTTGGATCCCGGAGGGCGGAAGGCGTAGTGGTATTGGGTCTTCACCATGGTGAGATGCGGGTCGTAACCTTCCTGTGAATGGGGGATAGAAGATTTCATTATTAGTATTGAGATACCTGGTTATTAAGTGATTTGTCATTGAGTGATCTAATTATTAAGTGACCTGTAATTTGTCCGATTTGGTTATTAAGTTATTTTATTATTTAATTATTTGATTCTTTAGTTATTTGATTATTGAGTAACCTGGTTATGGAGTGATTTAATTATTGAGTGTCCTGTTATTGAGTGATTTGATTAATGAGTAAACATAATTCGACATTGAATTTCAAAAAATATATTGTAGGCCGTGGAATCAGTTATTAAATGTTGTGTTCATTAGGTCATTTTGACAGAATTACAGATTACGTACCTTGATTCCGTCATTCCAGTTCTGGAATGGCTTCACTCGGGCCATGTGATGCGATAGGAGTTCAACATCGTAGCTATAAATATCAACGACATAATTTCAGACGTTCATAATCATTTGAAACAACCGAGGGATACAAACTTTTTTTGTTGTTTATTTGTTTGAAATATATATAACTGTTTCATTAAATTCAATTGGCTACTAATGAGTTTGTACGAGACGGTTTGAATTTCTTACCGAGCCAGCATCTGTTGATGCATGTAGTAGAAGAATTCTCCCTTTCGGTCCTTGTGTCCACCGTACGAGTCCTGCCACAGGGGTGAATTCATGGTGTGCCAGTGGTAGTGATGAGCGTTGAGACCGACGTCCTCACGGTAGTAGTTCAGCTCGGTGTTGATGTCCAGGTGGTTGAACAGGTCGACGGTGCCTTGAACCACGGGGCTCTACAATGCAGCAAAAAAAATATAAGCATGAGCACCTATTCGGATCGTATAGCGGATACTGTTTTTTTTTAGCTTTAGTTTTAATGACGGAGCCCTTAGAGGCTATCAATTTCACATTTAATGGCGTTTAATTATTTATTTTATTTCCAGGATTGACCGCGGAGCCCCTGGAAAATGCCCGGGGTTCCTTAAGGGCTCCGCGGAGCACTGTTTGGGAAACGAAGAATTAAAACGTTGGTTCAAAATGCCCAAAATAAATGCAATCCAGCGAGTCCCCTTCAAAGAATGTATTGTGCTTTGCGGGAAAGTAAAATGGGGAGCTTTTGTAAAATGGGGCGTTCAAGGAAACATTGACCGTGTACGTCAATATGGTGACATTGAAGAGCGACCTCTGCAATAGCCATTGCCTTTTGCTGTGATTATTTTAAGGCTTTTTATTATTATTTTATTTATTTCAAGTTGATGTACATCTGTGTGCAGTTTTTCGTTTGAAATATGCTTGTCGAAAATGCTGGTTGTGGGCATTAACACGCTTTATTTTAGGAACTTTATTTTGAGAGAGTAAAACGTATCGAACATGTGGACTCACCCTTCCCATGTACTTGGCCTTCTTGTTGGCTTCTCTCAGTCTCTGGATGACGGTCTCCTTGAGGAACTTGTCGGGGAACACCTGGGGAACAACAAGGAACACG
>JAUJYS010004636.1:0-11755 GCA_033995665.1 Melogona broelemanni | reverse complement strand
AGGGAATCATTTCACAGTAACTGAGAAGGTATGCCGCCTAAGTGGAGGTTTAGACGGCAGTTTCATGGCCTGTATGTAGACGGCATTGGCTTAGGCGTCAAGATTGAAAAAAACATTTGCTTGGTGTGAGGTTAGAAAATCGCCTTAGATCTTTGTCGCTAGATCTTGTTGCTTAGATCGGTGTCGCCTTGTAAAGTAGACGGCTAAACTTTTGAACATTGACGCATTTGAAAGATGACTTTTTAGGGACCTGACACCTCCACGCTGTACCCCAGTTAGGTATCACGTTACCGGGACGCGGGCGCAGCAATATCAACTAAATCTCGATCGCCCCGTTCTCCCCGTTAGAATGTAAATGATGGATTTTTAATTGCTTGTCTGGCGAAACTGTCATTGAGGCAACCGCGCACTAATTGGTCGTCTTCCGTGGCAATAGCAATCTGAATAATGGACGTGCGCTGACGATTATCGATTGGGGGGGATCCGGTGTCAAGCGGGCAGGTGTGATTACGTCATTTACGTGAATGCGCCGAGTGGTTTTGTCAGCTGCCGTGACGTCATTCGCGTTGGCGTGTCAACCACTCGCTTCGACAAAATATTTCGTGGCACGCTCGTAGATTATCGTCTGGAGAACACGAGTGTTTACATACAGAGGTTGGACAAAATAATGGAAACAAATCTGTTTGTGCACCTCATGGAGCTGTTTCTATTATTTTGGCAAACACTTGTATCTGCATTTATTAAAAATAAAATTATGAGGTACATCCCAAAATAGACACAAAAATAAAAAACTTTTATTAATTATACACATGTATGTATACAGATGAAGATTGACGTCGAAAAAAACAATAAAAAATCATTTACTTTTTTTAATGAATATTTCGCGACAATGGGTAACCCCATCGCAGAATCAAATTGAGAGAATCCCTTTTCAACGAATGAAAATATCTAAAATTCCAATTATTCCAAAAAATTATATTAGTTAATGAGATATTTATCTCCAAGAACTTTGAATGCAAACTTCATCATTAACAAAATGCATATATTTAAATGACAAAAAGGTATAAAACAAGTAATTAATATTTACAATGATAAAAGGTGGCAATTGTATTATTTCACCATTAATTATCAAAACGTTCTGCACCAAATAAAAAGAATGACCGTTCCAGTTCCAGAAAAAAATAGAACGAAACCGTTCCAAAGCGTTTTTTCCTAGGAATAGGATACTGGGCGTTTCAAAGTTCCCCAGAAAAGAAACCCGTTCCTACCCAACAAAGTAACCGTTCCCCCACCCCCTCCGTACAAATTCTGCCCACGCAACGCGGGCGAAACTGCAAAGGTCACTAATTGCATTTTGTTTTATTTGCGCCGACCGCGTTTCTCGCATCTGTTCCGGCGTTGTTTGCGTTCAAGGGGAGGAGAGGAGTTGTTCCTGAACAAAACTCGCGAACGTGAGCTTGGCTTTAACGGGTTGTCCAAATATTTGGCTTGGTACCCGCAGGCCATCTAGCCAAAACCGTGCAATTCATGTTCAATTTCTTGCTGAGTAGCTCTTTCGATCAATGCTGCTACAGTTGGGTTTTTTCTGCATAGATTTCATTTTGGATTTTTTTTTTTCCTTCCGTAAGGTATAATTAACTCACGATGTCAAACTGGAGAATTGTGTTGACAACAAATACAGATATTATTTTGCTAGGCTCTGTGATGATGCTCTCATAAAAGCCAGGCATTTTTGTTACCCGCGTAATTCGCCTTATACTCTTCTCGAATGGCAATTTTTTTAAGAATCTTCAAGCTTTATTAACCGTGCTTGTGGCGGCCCGGGAGAGCACAGCGTTCGGCGATCGAGATTTAGCAGGCGCCGCTCTAAAATACTGATCGCGTTATCGAAAGCCGAACGCACCCACTCCAGCACATTTTGTTTAAGGTAAAATTTCCCTTACTGAGTGAATATCACTGAAGGAGATTCTGTACCCTTCGTGACCATATATCGACAGGTGCATTTATTTTTTTGTTCTTATTTCAAATACACCGTAAAAAACAGCAATGATCTAAGCTACTGACTTTGCCGACGAAGTCAGGTGGTAAATATAAAACGCGCTATTCGCAAACTCTCCAAAGCAAACAAAATATTTCCATTTGATCCGGTGACGTCACCTTCTTCACAACTGAGGTTGGTGTGCTGAAATGACGACCCCCGGGCCAACTGATTCTCAAGCGGCGGTCTCGACGCCAGCTTTATTAAAATAATCCTTAACGCCGTAAGGCGGTAGCAACCCTTAAAATCAATATCGCCTCCAGTCTGTGAACTCCGGCGCTCGGGCGTCTTCAATGCCGTCTCGTGGACGATATGGGAACTAGATAGACCGACGGCGATATACCGCGGCTGCGGCGCGGCGGTCCCGGGTTCGATTCCTGACGCGGATTTTCATTTATGGGATGGCCCGGGGTACTGGTGAAAACGTGACCCGCACGTATTAACTAAGCAAGATGAGGGATACAGAATATATCCGGGCGTGTACAGTTCATTAAAGTGATGGGAATTTTCCCATTTTTGAAAAAAGGTAAGAAATATTTAAAAGAAGAAAAAGATAAGCAATATTTAAAAAATAAAAAAGTTAAGCAATATTAAAAAAGATAATTAAAAATAGATAAGCAGTACAATATTTTGAAGGTATATCCGTGTCTGGAAACTATTCGTCCACTTTTTATAACGAGGTGATCGTTTTACTTTCAAAGCAAAAGGGAAAAAAAGTAAATACCTAATACACAGTATGTAGAACAAATGCTTTATTGTCGTTGCAAATAATTGAGATCGACAATGAAATTGAACCCGAATTTTCATTCAAACTTTTACAATTCGTTGTCGAGCCCGCAAACCAAGTGCTGCCCTCTGGCCAGCCTCTGCAGATAATTGTGGTCGACCACGATCCCCCCCCTAACCACCCACACAAATCGTGGTTTCTACCAAATTCTACCTCTTACAATTCATCGTCGAACGAGCAACAAATCAAGTGCCGCCCTCTCGTGTTCGGACACGAACAATCGAGATAGGATATTTTGAAGGATCTCTCTCTCTGTGTCTGCGGCCCGAATCCCTCCGCTCGCGATCGCTTTATTATCTCTAGACAATGGACTCTGTCACTACTGAAAAAACACAGAGGAAAAAAGAGTGCAGGGGGCAATAGAACTGTGCCCGCACACATGACGTAGACATTGTGCATTGTGCAGTACAAACAGATAAATTAATTCTAAAAGTACCCCAAAATTTGAATAAACGAAACCCCGAAAACAGGATTACTGAAGGGATCTCTTCCAGTCTAAGAATGCACTTTTCGACACGTCGACTGGAGAGAGAACCGGAGCACTCCAATGCATACGACAGATAATTAGTCATTCATGATCTGAGCAACTTTGGCCGAGGGAAGAAGGCGTCAGCGTTGTAGCCAATTTAAACATTGATTACGGGTTCGAATCGCGCCAGTAGCAGTATTAAACAGGGACGGGGTAGCAATTAAAATTTGCGTGTCACGCGCGTGACCTGCAAATTAGATCAACTTCTAAATAGTTTCCACGTAAATTCTAAAGTATGCTTTTATTTACTTCAAATAAAGACATAGTTCTACGTCAAAAAAAAAAAAAAAATGGAAGCTCCCCAGCCTACGACCATACATGTATACTCGTATCGATCGTCCCCCATTGTTGGTGTTTTTGGACACACGGCAGCGCGGATCTGAATATTTCATGCAGCGGATATCGCGTTTCCAGCATGAATTAGGTAACGGCGCACCTGCCAATATTTTTACCTCTCTCTGATGGAAGAAAACGTTCTACCGGAGTCTCTCCTTTCCTTTACCCCCATCCCTCCCTCCTACCCCTCCCTCCTACTCCTCAACGCATTAATAGAGTGGTTGTTTACAAATGCACGCAAAATCAAATATTAAAACTTGACGAAAGCTTTAACTCCCTCCATCCCTTCGCTAACGCGACGGGGATATATTTCCGACAGGCGCTCGGCCAATTTTAATAATTAAAATTGAACGTTGGGTACATTGCAGCGACATACGCGATTTACGTGTTAACGCCGTTGTGAGTCAAGTTTTCCAGATTTCCTTAGCAACGACCCACGGCAAAGTATAAAAAATAAACATTCGATCGCTGGCTCAATTCCCAACCGAGACTAACCTAATTTTTCGTGCGAGGCAAATTGGTACGCACGGCTTCCTTCGGTATGAAAGTAAAGCCATAGGACCCGTACCTTGTCAAGTGTACGTTAAAAATCCCTACCTAGGTCATAACCCAAGGCTAAATGATTAGGTGACCCCCAAGAGGAGGATTTTAAATGTAATAGTACCGTTAGTTAGTTCCGACTGCCAGATGACAGCATCAAGTTTTTTAATGAATATCTGAGAACGTCATTATATCAGGCGCATGTTATTAAGCAGCAGCTTACGAGGTCACGAACATGAATTTAAATTGGTCAAAGGTCAAAACCACCTATACTGACAAGAGAGATGACTAGTATTACGCCGAGACACAAAGAATGTCATTAGTGTATTTAATATCAAGATGTTTTTCCGCGCACTATCTATTACGAGGGGCAGCGCGTTGCAAGCACGCTTACCCGCGGTACACTCGTGCCTTGCCTGTTTTACTTATGCCAGCCAGGCGTACGGCTGACGGATTGCTCGCCTACGCGGGGCAGCTAATCAACGAGATAATAACGATTTAGTTCAAGTACAGGAAGATTAAATTCCCAAACGTTATGATCGGAATATCACCGTGTTTTCGTTAGATATTGTTATACCAACAGTTTTTTGTTGTACTCGCGCTGTGCAATACTTGTACACATTTGTAAATTAATTTTAAACGTTTCAACAATTGTGTTCGAGATTAAGCGATTCACTGTAAACAGCCGCGAGGAATTTGTGTCGAGGAATAGCAGATATTGTTATTGTTTCTCAAACGGCCTCCTAGTTACCACAACGCGACAACGAGCTCCCATAACAATGCCTAGGCTAATATATCGCCTACGAAAAGGTTATACTACTGTTTTTTCTTTTACAACGACTATAATTACAATTTCAATTACATCTTGGCGGCTTTTCCTGTATGAGCGAATCAATTTTATGCGTTTGAGGAAAAGGTCTGGTAAAACAGACAGGTCTACGAGAGTCCCGGTCAAAATCGATTTGATTTTTATGGGTTGTAGCCTCGCCCCGCAACAGGCTCGTTTTGCGTCATTATTCTGTTCATCACCTCCATCGGAAGGAAAATGGAGTGGTTTTTTTTAATTTCTCGTGTATCATAGCTTTCGGGGAATAAAGAAAAAAAACCGTCGCGAAGCACGAAGTCGTTAATTGCACGTAACCGGCTGAGCTAGGGTGAGCTTTTGATCATCGATCTTTTTCACTTACTTGCTGCTACATTCCAGATAATAAAAGGGAATTTGATTATTCCTGGTGATTACGATAAAATGTATTAGCACATATTTTACTTTTACTACATTTTACTATTTCTAATAGCAATTTGAATCCTAAAGTGATTAAGAGTATTTGCATTGAAGTCGATTTTCACCTAATCCTTTATTTCATTTCTTATAATCTCGTGTCTTATTACACAGTATTCAAACAGCCATACTCTGTCTGAAAACAACCCGCATAGTTAGATGAAATAATAATAATTATTATTAACTAATTTCGGAGTGGTCGCTGCCCTGAAAATATGAATCAATTTGAAACGATTTGATATTAGCGGGAGCCGTGTTTGGATTGGCACTTTCTACTTAGAATTTAAGAATACTGTTATTTATTTATTGTATCTAGTTCCGCAAGTTGCCACATAGCATTTTCTTTTTCATTTGTGATCAAAAGTAGCGAAACATTTAACGTATTTCGTAATTAAAATTAAAAAGCTTTTCAAAGTTTTTGGCAATTCTATTAAAAAGTCTAGGTAGCGATTTTCTTAAAGTTTAAATTTACTTTTTTATTTGGGAAGGCGTCCGAGTACCTTGACGATCCAAACCAGAATTCGCGTTATGCATAATTTTTTTATTAAACAGCATTGTTTCGTACAACTACACTTGTTAGTTTGCATGTATTTTGTACAGAACGTCAGGTTTCAGAATACAGTTACCACAATATTATCAATTTCGTACGTTTAGCAGAAATAATGTTCAGGCTAGGTTCGATGTGTGGCTCGATGGTGTTGCAATATGTCAAATGCAATTTTTTACCATATAAAACTCAACGAACGTCCATAATGCGTGATTTATTCCAGTCACAACATAATGAACAACCACAAAACCATCACGGCACCCATCAAACTCAGTTTGGACATTATTTTTTCTAATCGTACGAAATTGATAAGAACGTGGTAACTATATTCTGTAATTTCTGAAAGAAAGTTTGCAAACGGACCCAGAAAAAAATATCGCCCTGTACATGTAATTGGTGAGGAAGACGCCAGCGCCTTCCACAAAAGCGAAACGCCCGTCTACAATTTCCGTTCGCCGTCATACATCTCTAGTGCATTGGATGTGAAGACTAGTGGGTAGACAGGCGGCGGGCGAGCGAGCTTCACCATCCGAATTCTGCCAATAATTGGGACTTGATCATTCCTACACCACAACACTCCAGCAGCAGCAGCCACAGGGTGCTGATTTTCGACTTATGCGATTCGCAAGGGCATCAAGTTGGGCAAACAAATGTCTCCCCATTGCACGAATGTACTTTACTGCGGTATTAACAATGTTGTGAAAATGTGTTTTTTAAGCGACGTTGACTTAGGCTCTAGAGACACTGTAGCAGGTCAAGCTGTTAAGATGAAAGACACCTTTTCAATTGATACATTTTGTATCACATTTATTTTGTCCATACTACGATTCTATTTCTACTAACGTTGTTTTGATACTTTTATATTTGAATTTACTTAAATAGCTCGTGCATTTAATTAAATATAATTTTAAAATTAAATTGGCTGCTGAAACTAAATATACGCCAAACCGTTTTAACCAAAAAAAATTAGAACATTTTTGAAGTCGTCATTTAAGAAAAAGTCCAATTTAATTGTTTAAGCAATGGTGACACGAATTCAACAGAACTAAATAATAAATAAATCAATTGAAACTAGATTACACAATACGCTCGCAAACGGAGAAAGTGTAATGAACCAATAAAGCAGTGAAATGAAATTGATAGTGTTAGTCGACAATCGACACCCCAACAACAAAACGAAGTCGCCCCAAAAATAAAAACAACAACCAGCAGCTCTTCCTAAACTCGAAACGTGATATCGGATACACGCATCGCTATGCAGCTACACCATGCATATCGATGGAGCGAGAGAGATAGAGATACGACGCACCACTGTGAGGCAACGAATTTGCAAACCAGAATAATCAATAACAATATTAATAAGACATTCGCCGAAAAAAACTTGCATCAGATGTGCAGGCCTGTTCTCCAGAGACCCGTCGGTGTACATGAAATACTCTCGAAATCAATTTTACTTCTTATATAGGACCGTCGAAATTTACATGTTCTCACAATACAGCTATGGACCATAAAAAATATATCTTGTGTTACGATAACCACTATTTTGCATGGCATTTTCAAGATGGTTAACTTTCGTTTGGTTTCGCCAGCCTCCCAACAGATGACGTTAAAACGACTTCTATAGGCATAAAGTAGTTCTATTAGATACTTCAAAAGTGAGTACTAGTGACCATCGACTATCAACATAAAATATAACAGCCATTTTGTCTTAGGTTATATCTGAAGAGACTCTCTGAGCTTCAACGAGAGTCATGCCCCATCAACGATGCACAATAGCAAATATGGGTCAAAACAATATTGTTTCCGGATAGTTTGTAAAACATTTCACAATATTTTTGAAGGAGAGGAAAATATTGCGTATTTAAATATGTAGATCTTTCATAACTACGATGTAGATCTTTTTCAACGTACTTTTATTGATAGTTCAGAAACAATGCCATTACGACAGACTAGCAAAAGGTGGAACCGCCAAGAAAACAATTAATTGGAAAGGTGTTACATCGAAAAGGGAAATTTTTCGGATCCGATCGGGGTAGAAGAAGATATGAATTATATCGTACTACTTAAATATGATTTATACTTGAATTCCTATTTTCTTAGTCTCAAATTAGAACAGAACGTCCTCGACATTTGACCCCTGCCATTCACATAAAAATGAGACGAATTTATAAATCCATAGTTTTATAAATAATCGATCCATCTTTTAATTTTGTTTGTGCACGTGCTTTGAACCTTCATCTGTCAATGTAAAATATTTGAAAATTATAAAAAAAAAGGGGCCTCATTTGAGTTTCTCCGTGACTGCATGCGGGCACCTATCATAATTATTTCGTTTGGGCGTAGGTCTTAGGATGTTTTTCGATCGAGGCCATTCGTTATTATACCCCCACATCACACCTGCAAGTATTTTTTTTCGTCTGACGTCACCCATGCGGGTGGTTAAACCACGTAAACTATTGGTTACACTACTACTAAACAGCGGCTCGTCCAAAAATAGAAATTTCGGCGAATAAAGAAAAAGTAATGCAAACCGGGAGGAACAGCGAAAAAAAAAATAGGTTGATCCAAAAACAAAACTGTTTTACGAAACCGAATAGGCCTTCACCGTGGGGAATATGAACACGCTACAACATCCAGTGGACGGGATAAAGTGGGTCAACTTATTTTTGTTGTTGGCTTTGTTTTATTCATTTTCTAGCCCGAACCAACAAATAAATAAGAATTAAATTTGGAACTACTTTTGCACTTGTAACTTTATATCACCTCTTTTTTGCGTTGACCACCACAAATAAGCGTCGCGGCACATAGAGCGCTGCCATTTCGCATACAGGCAGAGCAGCGTACGGCATCAAATAAAGTACAGATATGTGTCTGAAGTGTTCGTAGGAGCCGTGTGGTTAACAATAAAAAATGAATAATCCTTGACCAGGAAGTGGAAACGGCAACAAGATATTAAAACCCTCGATTTTTAATAGTCCAAATTAAAACCAAGCTTCTTGTTAAAATTGTTGCCGTTTCCACTCCCTGGTCAAGGTTTAGATATGTGGTCACTAGTCACAGGATGGTGCCAGAGTTTTGTTATAAGATAGTCTGCTTTCAATTTTAATAACGGAATTTATGAATTTCTTTTATTGGGGAAAGTCCCCTCACTGTAGTGAATATTACTGCAGGAGATTTTGTACCCTTCGTGTTTCTTAGACAATATGTGAACAGCACATTTTCACCAGTACCCTAGGATAGAATAAACAAGAACCTGCGCTGGAAATCGAACACAGGAGCATCCGCTCAGCAGTCTGTTGTCATACCCACTGAGCTAGACGAATCGTCCTTTTTTGTGGGCTTGCGTCAAATAAGAACTGAACACTTAAGTTTGTAAATATGAATAATGATAGAAATTGTATATAGGGTGGCCGGTATACATAGGTGTAAGAAAAATGCAAAAAAAAAAAGAGAATTTCTCCGCTCGCAGGTACCCAACTTGTTGAATATTTCGTAAAAAGGTTGAGAATCACTGCGAGATGGAATGGGGAAAAGAAATCAATGGAGTTTCCTATGCTAGCTACTGCTGTGTTTTCCCGATCATTTCGTAAAACCGACAAAAAGTTAAGAACCGTTGCACCATCGTTCAACGCTAGGAAGGTGGGAAGGGATTGGCAAGGTGGGTGGTGGTAGTCGTCTGCCGCGCTGGCCATATCACGTGACACCACTCAGGTAAACATGAGCGTTAAGTTTCGCCCTAGTCTCACTCTCTATCGGCGTTGCTCTTACACACGTTTGATCATTTTGAGGGAAGGGGAGGAGGGGTCGATATTATTTGCGGGACGCACCCCACACCACCACCACCATCCCCCTTGAGCTAAACTGTACACACACGCGAATCACGTACAGGGTGCTTCGTCAATATAGACACGATAAAAATCAGTGGCTTTGGACTTGAATATTTTAATTTGTTTATATATTTTTTGTCAAAATTTATTTTTTATTGCAATGTACCTAACTTGGCGAGTGCTGGTAGGTTGCAATTGCCACCGATAATGGTGTACATTTCTCAGCATTTCAATTCACCATTACGACAGCCAGACATGCCGCGGTACTGGTGTCGTCCCTGACCTTCCATTAGGGAGTCCAGAGCTTATGAGTGGATCCTGCAGCCTGGCTATACCAGCTGCCATTCCCCTTCCAATACCTTCCCTGCCCCTCACATATCTCCATAGAGACACGAGGGTGCAGTAATCATGTAGTGATTAGAACTACGGTGAATTTAAAAAAAAACAATTAAATAAAATAATAGATAATTTTGTTTTACTGTATTTTGGGAACTTCAAGCATTTTAAATAGGCAGGAAAAATATTTTTAAATTACGAAATTGCGCTCATAGTATTTGAAAAGAAATGGATGAAACGACCAAGATATTATTGTTTGGTTAAACTTAAACGTTGTTTAAAATTCTGGCAAAAATTGGGTATATTTCCTTTAAGATCAGATTTGCACTACAAAACTCCAGAGAGTGCAAGTGGTCAATGGGAGTGTACCGCCATCTCGTGTTCGATTCCAGCATTTTTCTTATCGTTGTTATTATTTTACACACCAGAGTTCGCCAGAGTAGTCTGGCCAACTCTTGTTCGTCTTTTTGTTTGGCGCTGTACGCAGACACGTTTCTCATCAATACATCATTTTTGTTTTAACTGCTAGCTCCAGTATTCCCAGATGACTACTTCTCATTACCTAAACTACACCGTCCATTGGTGAGATTACATGTACATTTACCCCCCGCCATTGGCCCCCCGAAAAGGGGCTGCTTGCGGGTATATATTGTAATTGTATATATTGTAATTTATACAGATTACATGTATAAATCATAGACGCAAATAGACTGATGTCGTGAGACGATTCAGGCGCTCAATCGCAAATGGGACGCCAGATACATGTATTCAATTGAGAAAAACTGATTAATTCTACATCTGTCTCTGCGTGTATTTTATACCACCACTATCGTTTAAACATGTATTCAAGTATATTCACCGCACATAACCCCACTCAATCCTTGTTCTTGACGATGTCCCCCCGCCATTGGCCCCCCAAGGGACTGCTTACGGGTTCAAATTGTAAACGTAAATGTCATGTTCCAGCCCAGCAACCGCGGATGGCAGAAATGTTTCAACCTTCCCTTCGCGTCTGTGCCCCCCACCCCTGTCGAATGGAGACACAAAAATTCATTTCGGTATTTCTATGGATGTTACGAAACCCCACAGAAGATCCCAAAAACAAGTGTTTCCGCCAATATTACGTCGCTTACGTTTTCATATCTCCGCCGCAACGACTGTCGCACGTTGCTCATTTGTTATGCGCGGCGACAAATGGGTTCGATTGTCGGTTCCAGCAGGCATCAGCGCCACCTGTCGCCCTCTGCGCTGGACCGCAAAACGATATAGACAAAGAAGTGAAAAAGGATAGTAGCCGTGCATCGTCGGCTCATAGACCGTGCCCAATGGAAATATCTACTGTAGGCACCGCCATAGAGCGCAAAGTAGTTTCGACATAAACGTCTATAAGGAAGGTATAGGTAATCCAGCCAACCTATTGAGCTATTCTGGGAATCAGGTAATACGAAGTCCTCGATAGTATAGTGGTAAGTATCCCCACCTGTCACGTGGGAGACCGGGGTTCGATTCCCCGTCGGGGAGGATTATTTTTATTTT
>JAUJYS010004635.1:0-11756 GCA_033995665.1 Melogona broelemanni | reverse complement strand
CATATCTCCATAGAGACACGAGGGTGCAGTATTCCTGTAGTGCACTAGGCGCTACGGTGAATTAAAAAAAAAATATAAAAAATAAAAAATAAAATTTACGTACATGTATTATCTTGCATTGGCTCGAACTGTTTTTCGACTCGTCCACTTGGTGGCGCTGCCGCCGCCACTGCCATATAACAAAAGGATTTGTGAACTGCGCGAGCGTGTACAGGATTAAACGGAAATCACGACAGACTAAAGAATTGGCGCATTGATGAGCGACACGAGTATGCGTGGGCATGGCACATGTTTATATTGTACTCGGGCTGAATAGGAGAACAGGAGATTCGAAATTCAGATTTGGAAGGGAAAAGACAAGAGTTGAGACAGAGAGGTGTAGGGGAGATGGGTGGTGGTTGAGACGGAAAGGTGTTAACTGTAAAGTCGGTAAATTGTTTTGATGACAATGGGGTGGGCTCACGTTCACCTGTATGCGACTCTCATATTATCTCGCATTGAAGTTAAGGAATACTTTTAAAAGAAATAACCAGAGTTGGGCAAGTTACTTTTTAAAAGTAACTGAGACGATCCTCGTTACTTTTCAACAAGAGGAAGACGCTGCAGTTACTGTCACTCACAAAAATGAAAGTAACTAAACCGTTACAAAGTTACTCAGACAGGGAATTACTTAGACAGAGACACTTTTACACATGAGTACCCTCGCGCAGGCGAGCGTGTAATAAAAGGCTTGCTCGAGAACACAGTTGCATATTGTCAAGTACGCTTGATAGTATTTTTGCCCTGCCAAGATTTGAACACTACACAATAAGAATGACATGACAACTTGCGCAAATAATTTGCTCTAAAAGCTGGTATTTTTCCGCGCACAGTACGAAGCGAACGGGTTTACAGGTGTTTACATGAACTATAAAAATGTAACTGTGACCAACATAGTCAATATTCGGTAGCTCGCAGAGACAGCTAAATCATGATAAATCAGATTTTACGATATCTAGACGCTGTTTGAGGTCAGCGCTTCGCCGTAAGCACACTTTTTGCGGTGAACTGGTTCGACCACCCTATCTGTAATCCGCCCGCAGCCCAAACACAATATTATTTTATTTTCGAAACTGTTTTCGAAAATCAATTCGCAACTTTACAGTTGAGCGCAGAAGCGCTCCTCGTCAATGGAGCGCTGCGTGGACCGAGTATTATCGAAGTGGTGAGGGTGGTGGTAAAAGTGGGGTGGTGGCTTGTGGAAAGCGCGAAAAGAAGATGAGCTGCTCAACATCATCACCTCGCGACCATCAGCTTAATTCCTCGAGCGAACCCTGCCGAGTGCCCCGGCGCGCGGATGCCACGCAGGCAGCTAACAACACGGCAGGCAGCATCTATAGCGCATCATCAGCCCCTGGATAGCAGCAGCAAGAGCAGACAATGAGAGATGAAGAGACAATGGGTTGTGAGGTGGGGGTGGGGAGGGGGAGGGAGAAGGATGGTCGCGGGCATTCTTCCCGCCGTTTGGCTCCAGACTCGAAAAACCCCTCCGTCGCAGTTTGTTGAGCTAATCCCCGCTTAGCGCACGGCACACCGAAAACACAATGATTTGGCCACAAAATCCGACTTGCACGTGCAGTCCACGGGGGCGAGGCGCGCGTGATCGCCTCGGGCCGTAGACGGGCGTCGTGCACGAGCGAACAAAACAAAGATGGCCGCCATTTCATTTTTTTTAGGAGATGCGGTAATTTTCTGCCTATGATTACTCAATCTCAACTCTCAACTCGCCTTCGAATAATAACAGTCCATATGACCACTTCAGTTTGAGAACTGCTGAGAACGGGCGCGAGAATGAGGTAAATCATTCGCATTGGTTTCAAAAATAAAAATACCCATGCTTGTGATCGTATATTCTCTTTTGCAAATCTAGTCATTCAATTTCTGCTCACCATGCAATATCGGACGTGTTTGTCATTTCTATCTCGGTTTTACATGACTTCTGAGGCATTATAGCATTCATCATAAGAATATGATAAACCCAAATCTATTCAAAGCTAAATACCCGGCTTCGCCCAGAATGTTTTCAAGTAACCATTCACTACAGGTACATGGACGGTAAAAGGTTTCAAAAAATATAAAATCAGATTCATTGACGACGTTTTGCTCATGTGATGCTAATTTCTTTGCAGACGCGGCAATGATTAAATACGCGGTGCGCGTACATGTCTATCTGCCTTTCATGGATTGAGTTGCGAAAATGGCCACCCCCACTCCCCCATGCAACCGCACCTTTCCTCTGGGACCCCCCAAACCGTTAAGCAAGGGACCGTAACGCGGCCACTGCCACCGTGTACAAGCATAGATGCCTGCGGGTCACATAGATATACGCGAGTCGAGTTTACATAATGAATCTATTAGCTGCTCGGCCAGCCGTCGCCTCAGCACTTGCACTATCAGCGCCGGGCATCGACTGCCGTACAACACGCAGGGGCACATATGCTTTTATGCCGTTGTAGACGTGCACGAATTTGCTCGTACGTAGGGAGTTAGGGAAAAAAGGCACGAGATGAAGAAGGAAAAAATAAATAAAAACGTATCAGGGTTGCGCGATCAGGTGCTGCTACTCGAAAAGTGCAACAACAAAACGCGCCACTGCTCCTGTAGGCAAAATAGTCGTTTTTTTCTTCTTCGTTTCTGTTTTTTTTAAACAGGTGCTTCATCCATGTGGCGCCACCTATTCTACTATATTGGCCAACAATTGCTTTTGGATGACAATGAGAATGGCGGGGGCAGCCACTTCATCTACGGACGACAGCGGATGCACAAAAATAGCGAATCTTGTTTTGTGTAAGAAATAAATTATCGTTGTATTTTTACTACTACTGCGGTGAAAACTGTATTTTTCGACAATAAATTCTGCGGTTTTTTTTCTTCTCTTTCTTGGTAAAAGTGCGAGAATTGGGTCTCGCTTTACAGAACAAGACGTCAGGCGTGAAATGTAAAATTACAGGTTGTAAGAAACATCACGTTACAAGGTGTTTAGAATTCCCTTGAAAATAAGTAAATTCGCGGTTAGCAGTTTTGAAAATGCTCGCAACTAAAAGTTGGATTTTGCCAATTAAACGGGAACCCATCTGTTCCATGTTTTTTTTACGCACAGTTGCCCACGGCTATTTAGTGATGTGAAGCGAGTTATCTAAAAAAAATGGTTAAATCATACACTACATACCGTAAAATTATGTTTAAAAGAGTTTCAAAATTCTTTCGATCCCAATATTGCCCAACAGATAACGCTTATGTCCATGAAAGTTTACAGTATGAATTAGTTATTGAACGCTTCTTACAATACATGAATACAACCGTAAGCAACTCCTGAGGATCTATGGAGAGGGAACTTATTTAAATTTAAACTTATTTAAATAAAATGTAAATACACTTCATTTACCTCTAATTAAAACTGGGATAAATATTTTTTTGGCGTAATTTTCTATTTATTAAGAAAAAATATTCGATAGAATACGACGGTATTGGCTGCAGCTATTGCATGGCGAGCATTTTTAAAAATTTGCTCAGGGTCTCGCCTTTAGCTGTGCAAAGGGCCTGGTTCATCACGAAACTGTGGCGGGCACATGCAGTAAGGGCGTGTTGAACGCTATGCAAACATATTTATGCGATTCCGCGTTCAGCGAAATACTGGTGCAACGGGCCCTTAGCACAAGGGAGAGGCAGATGCAGCCGTGAAAAAGAAACTGCAATACCACGAATGAGATTGGTGAAAGCGATAAAAACACATTACGCCTAGATTGTTAAACCGAGATTAGAGGATGCCAGACCTGACTACCCGCTGTGGCGGCAGCGGCGAGCATTAATCCAAATTGCGACTAGCCGAAGCGCATATAGACAGAATATACAACTGTAACGCGCATTTCGAAATCAGAAATGGCTTCGTTCGGGATCAGTGAAAATCATGTATGGGTGAAGGGCTGCTTTTTGTGTTGCTTAGTTAGTCTGTTTTGGTGTTTACCAAACAATTTTGAGAGAGAAACCGTGGTAACACGTACGGTCGGTAGCCCGAAATGGATCTGTAGTGTCACCGTCCCGAGTACGATTCCAGACGCTGGGTCTCGTTTATTCGAGTACTGTCGGTACGGTTTAAAAATACGGTTTCTTCAGGAATCACAGAGAGAAGAACACATAATCCTCTGATATATATTATTTACTTTTTCGTTATTATTTTTTGTTAATAATAGGAAATGTCAGATTTGCCAAGTCTTACAGCAAGCATTTTATGTTCGAATTTCACTTTTGAAATTGTGACTGTCTTGAACAAAAAAGATACCGTAGTCCAGCCCTACATCAGAACCTTTTAATCACTATAATGTACATTCGCTATAATATATACTTCCCAATTAGATTTTTTTAAATTGGGTACGCGGTCTAGGTTATAATTGAAGGATTTAAATTTGTTTTTTTAGAGTAACTCCTGCGGAAGATTTCGTAAAAAAATCCACTAATGCGATCGAAATGTGTACCCTGTTTTCAGATGCGGCTAGTTTAGCTGCCAGTTCGAGAATTCCACTATGGTAATAATGTCGCAATTTCAGTAAAAGTCACAATGATTGCCGTTTGGATTGCATTGCGTCTGTGAATTCAGCAGCGCTAATTCGAACTAAAATATTTTCAGCGTTATTGGAGTTAGATAGTTGATGGTCTTATTTTTCATAACGTTTTTCGCAAACGATTTCGTATTAATGGTTATTGTTGTTTTTTAGGTGGGGAGGTTGCGATTTCGGTTTATTTTTTACGGACTTCTAAACAGGACGCTGTTAAAGTTCATAATTTATATTTCAACGTGATTACATATTAACTAAGTCTTCAGGTCGACAAATTCATCAAAATAGTACCAAACAGCGGAATATTCCTATTATCCGGACACATAACGCCACCCCTTATCCGAACACACATTTTCGCATGCCCAACCACGCAGAATGGAAAATAGCCGACGAGCACCGCCGCCGCCCTCCCACGTAGTTGCCTAACAGCCATCAACAATAATGATTGTCAACGATCGAATCCCGTACTAATGGGGGGAGAGAAACACCAACACTGCCACCCCACCTCACCCCCTTCGCCCTCGTCCGATAAATTGGGTTTGGGGACCAGAGATTTCCCAACTGACAACGGGGCTGATTAAATTTTCGCTTCCCCCCCCCCCTCCCGCCTCCCTCATCCCTCACAAATACACACAAAAGGGGAAAAATGCTCGTAATGGCGGAAAGCTATTATTTGATGGGTCGCACGTGCTCGCATCTATACGGATGGTGATAGAAAATTGCATAACGCGCGCGCGTCTTCGCTTCGATCTCCTTTTTCCGCGTGCTCTCGTATTCCACCAGCCTCAGTTCAGCTCACTCTGTCACATGCGAGCTTCTCTAATGGCGTAGATGGGGTCCAGTTCGGGTGTACTAATATATGGATTCAGTCGGGCGACTTGATTCGAATCAAACGTATGTGACGTAACGTCTTTGCCAGATGGCGATGCGTGTCTCCCGTCACTACATCCACAGGGCCATTTTTTTTTACGTGGAACGTTTTACGTTATTTTCTTATGGCTGAAATCGAATCCGGGATCGTCACACCGCCCACGAAGTTGGTTGCAAATTTACAATACCGATTTGGCTACGGTACAAGTGGCAATTCACGATGTTCCGAAAATTGAAGCGCCTTTTCACATCCATTATCAAAATGTGATTGAATTTTTTTAAAGCTTTGTCTTGTGTTTTAGACAACCAACCTTCTCAAAGGCATTACTACTACCATTTCTTTCGATAATAAAATATAGTTTTAATTAAATAAAATAAAATTGTTTATTTATTTTGATGTTTTGTTTTCGAATTTCTTAAGAGATTTGGTTCACGATGAAGAGTTTTGTTCCTGACAATAATAGACGAATACAGCTCTGCACGACATGCCAACAATTAACACAATGGCCAATTGAAAGCGCCAACAGCGGTAGCGCATGGAACCGAATATTTTGTACTTACGTTAATGACCAGGTGATCCAACTGAAATAGGGAAATAATTTACAAAAGCAGGATAAATCTGTAGGCCTGTTTATTTTCCGTGTCGGCATCGTGGTAACAAAAAAGTATGCGTTGTCATCGGACACCCGAAGGTGCAAAAAAACTTTCGTTAGGTCCCGTATGGCTAATTCGCACTTGCATTGAATTGGCAGATGGGCGGTTCCCCAAATTAAAGAAACAGCGGGTGGTGGGGGAAAGGTGACAGATAATGGGGGAACGTTTGCCACGGTACTGTCGATGGCATCACCTTCGGGCTGCTTCCTGTCCTAATTTTTTTTTCCAGAAAACGTTGTCCCGTTATGTACGTTGCACGAGGAGGTTCATTAACTACTCAATAAATCACAAAACGCTCGATCTGCAGAAGTAGCAAGCGCTACAAATTATCTTGTTCCCCAAACGTAATAATATTTTATTTTATTGTCTTATTTCTTTACTCTTCCGATTTAACAAACAAAAAAATATGCGTGTCCCCGGATTATCAAATGGTTCTATTTTAAACTGTTTAGATATTTTAATTTTGTCTATCCCAGGATGCAGATTCATTAAATGGTTGATGTTATCCCTTATACATTTTCATTAAAATTTGTAGGTAAAAGCTAAAAACTAAAACATTTTGCAGATAGAAGTCAGACCACGTCTACAGTATTTTGTATTATTTTATGCCAAGTGAAGTTGAACGCACGAAGTTGCCAAGTATTGTGATTGTTTGAAAAATATATAATGTTAGCTCTCAACCTAAATTTTGTAATAGCTTACATTCTTAATATAAATAATTATAAAAAACATGTTTGTTGATAGATTGAAAATAGTTTAAAGAAATAATTGTTCACGCGTCTGATCAGAAAGCTTGGAAATATGAACAGGCTGGCAAAAACAGAAGAGTCGATTTTTACTCCGTTCCTCGGAAGATTTTTCGTTACTCTTCTCTACCTCCCCCTCTCTCCTCGAAGAAAGCTCGTTCGCGCAGCCGAGTGTCAAGCTGAATAAATGATTTTAGATGTTCCCGGAGTGCATGTGTGCGCGCAGCTACAATGAATACAATCGATAATCGATATATGCAAATCAGATTGCGGGCAATACGTGTGACGCCATCGAACGCAAGACTTATTTCCTCCTGAGATCAGCAGTTAACGTTTTAGCAAACAATTACAACTACTAGACTACAATTATTTGTTCAAAAAAAAAAATTTCTTGCTGCATTCGTGACTCACTTTATTCTCCTACCCCTCCTATTGCAATGTCTAAGGAGCACATTTTCTAGTACCCCGGGATCGAATAAACGAGAACCCGTTCCGGAAATCGAACCGCAGCTGGTTACAATACCGAATTGGCTACGACGAATCATTAATCTCTAGTTGTACTATAATAAAGGGACAACATTTGAAACCACATTAGTTACAAAAAAAATTAAGATAACAACCCATCTAAAGCGATAAATGATCGATTGGTCTGTTCAAGATGGCGGAAAATTCATTCAATTGGGGGAACGAATTTTTTCTCAGATTCGCATTTGTGTTCATAATAATAATAGCTGGTCGATTGACTTTTATAGGCGGGTTGTGGACTTAGGAGAGTACATTAAAACCTTTCACAGTTTGCCTGCGTACAGCACGATGAGAGGTCTCGAATTTGGCAAAGGAATCCGTCGAGTGTAGCACAAACAAGAGTTGAGCGCATAGACGGCCGGCCATCCTTAATGATCCGTCAATGCTGCCAGATTATGGATCTGCCAAAAGTCGATTCGATAACGAACAGACGTCGATCGATGGTCAGTGCACGCGCGAAATAAATTTGCGACTGACGAGTGACGACATCTCGTATTTTTATTCGTAGTCCCCCCAAGCCGTATCCGTCAAAGCAAACGACACGAGTTCGCGCTGGTAAAGTGAAGTAATTGCTTCAGGGTAAAATAAAAACAGTTTTTTCAGTAGAGGAGGAGGGAAGGTTCAGGAAAATTTTCCTTTCTGATCTCATGTCTGTTCATATCTAAAAAAAAAATATTTTTTGTTTTCACAAAAACGAATGATGCCTTCTAATACATGTGTATGTGTTTTGCATTCTTGTTTTTGTTCAGCAAATCTTTTTAGCTTGGCGAGCAACTTTTATGAACTTTTGAAGTGATAATCGGAGCTTTTGGCAGAATCTTGTTCGGCAAGCTTCTTTTGCTCGGATTTCTTAAAAAGTTCGAAAAAGTTGCTAGCCAAGCAAAGATTCGCCGAGTAAATGCTCTAATGTAAATCTTATATAATGGGATTCGAACAAATCAAAGGTCAACCAAAGGTCAATCGGTTGGCATTTAGTGACGCGCCGCTAGTAGCCACAATTAGAAACAAATAGTCGTCGCCATTAACGGCCACAAATTGTGGTAACAGCGCCACCTAGAGATAATTTGTGAAGCGATATTTGCGCGGTATTGAATCTACAGTTATATCGAACCCCTGCAAGTACGAGGTGTGCCGTCGCCTATTTGGAAAAGATGGGGGTGACTCGGTTCGTCGAACATCGTCAGATTTCGCGACGCGCCACCAAAATCTGATCCTGGCGTCCGCACGCTTTCCGTCGTTCGCGCCAATACACAACTTCATTGGACGCGTCAAGCGAAAAACTAAATTAATAATGGCAACGATTCTCCTGGATCGCTCTGCTCGCGTCCGGGAAGGTTCCCGTATAGTCAGTCGATACAAACAGCATTATTGAACCTGCAATAAGTGCGCTACCCCCCCCTTCCTCTTACCATCCCTTCTACGGAACGGACAGACCACTTCAAAATCCAACACCGTCATCCCTCATATTCCCTTGTTTTATATTCCTCCTAGTGTAACACCCTTCACTTTCCGTGAAACTGTATCGATATATCGTCACGAGACCCGCTATTATCAGATAATGTATTTGTTCCGTAACATGCTAAACGATTTATTTGAATTTTATTTCAAGTATTTTCTTCTTCTCGAAAATAAGGTGTTTCTACTTGAAGGCAATTGTCAATTATAATGTAAAAAAAAAAAATATTATATCACAAGCATGACTCTTAACATCAACAACATCAAACATATAGCGAAATTCCTTTGACCAAATAAAGGATCGGTGAGACTACATCAAACATGATCAATCACAGGCATGTCCCTTAACGAGGATTTTTGCTTCTACCCGTTTGCTCAAATGTACCGTATTTCGATATTGTTGGCTATCGTTATATTCTGATATATCTAATCAGTTAATTATACTGTATTCAAATCAATAGATAAATGACGCTTTCATTTTGTGAAATATGGTAAATTTTCTTTTCGCCGTAGTGACGTCAATCTTGCGTGAGATTTCCATTTTCAGATAATGACGTAAACCTCATTCTGGCAGACACCTGCTGTGCTCAGTTTTCTATTTGTAGTGGCCATCTTGAATTCATTTTGCGTTTTATTGAGGACTCCGATTAAAAAATTTGCTATCTGAAGTGACATTTACTGGTGTGTTTTCAGGTTAACTTATATATTTTTAACGTGTTTTCGACGAAGCAGCATGTATTGAAAAAATAATAAGAAGAACACGATTGGCCAACATTGAAGTTAAGGAAAATGGGACACGACACAAATCAGTCTATGTTGTCAAAGTGAACTTTTTCCTATAAATATTAATAGGAATGCTCATGACGACAAATGCAATAAACTTATATACAGCGTGGGTATCGCGAATTCAAATTAATGTTATTGAATTTTGACAGAAGTCAAACGATTTGCCCAATCGTTTAAACGCAAACTTTTTCACCACGCATGCGGTGCCACCATTTTACTCGCGTGGGAACGCAACCGATAAATAAAACATGAATTTTAGTTTGCAGCGTCTGTGTACCGGGTATAAAACGAGATATAGTGCTGCCCATTTTTTTTTTAATTTCTACCATATCCTCTTTCAAATTCGCAACATGGATCGATTCCTACTGCAGTGGGAAGGATTAGTTCGACCTGGACGATCAACCAACCCTCTCTCCTCATGAAGGAGGTATATCCACACTTTTGCAATCAAGATATCGTGTTTCAGTGATATTCGTGCTTCTACCGCCTGAAGCCGTATTTACGCGTTATCGCGCTATGAAAACAATTTTTTGAATTAACCTACCACTGTGGAACATTAATGGGTTGCATCGAATTGAAAGTAATATACTTATTAAAATACCAAGTGACGATTTAGGAGCTGTTGTTATTATAAAATAGTTCAAAATGTAAATTACCTTGGATAAATTAACAAAAAATCCAAGGATAATTTAAAAAAATTAACGAAGGCAGGTGACCAAATACGAGGCATAAAACGGCAACGGTTAAAACAACAGATTTAGTTTAAATTTTTAGACAGTTTAAATTTAAAATTATTCAGTTATTTAATTCGTTGTAATTATTAGTGACTACGGAATGTACAGAGTAAGGGTATTTATTGGCTTTACAAAATTACCAATCAGTGTTATGCGGATTAACATTTTACAAGGGGAATACCGTCCGAATACACTTCTGCAAAATTGGCGTTAGTGCTATGCGGGTTAACATCATAGAAGGGGATAACAGCTTGGACTGGATAAGATGCTCAAGATCGTGTTGCGCAATGTTACCGCAATGTGTACATGATAAATTACAGCACAAAATCAGAGTAAATGCATCAAACCATCATGCAAGTACAATGTCGATGCATATTGGAAATAAAACATAAAAATGGTTGCATATATGTATTCCAGTAAAATTAATTTCTACCACCACGAATAAGAACACATTTAACAGTTTCTCAGTAAAAGAACACGACCCGAAGAAACGAGATTTAAAAAAAGGCTCACGCTGTTTCGGCTTTAGTCGTGGGGGGGTGGGATGCAACCACACTGGCAAATTTTGTTGTCAGTCACGCAAAAATTGAAAATTTTCTTTTTTGTCCACAAAAGAAAGCATCCCAAATTTTGTTCCTCACCTCATACCCACACCAAACCTCGTAGTCTATTGAATCGCTTCAGGTGTGCTTGTTGGGGACAACATTCGCATGGTCATGCTCGCGCAGCATCAACGTCTCGTCCTTGTCAAGGTACGAGAGATACCTACGTTGGATCGGATAGGGGTGTTGGGGAGTTGTTGAACACGCTGGGTGTTGCTTCGACGCAGGGGCCCCCATAATTAGGGGGCTTGGCCAGACATCCCCCTCTTGTCTAGTTCTTGTCAAATAACTATTCAGCTTAGCCAACGTGACATTAGTTCTGCGACTTACTTGGTAGTTAGGACACAATAGACGTGGACATTGAAAAGGGCACAACTGTTTAGTGGTGGGGGAGGGGGAGAATTGTTAGATGGGGTACGGGGTGGTGAATCGCTTGAGGTGTGCGTTGAGGGTCAGAGGTGATTTGGATGAACTCTGTGGGGGGTTCGTACGGACGTGTTCAGCCTGTGCACAAATGCTCATCTTCATGTCTAAATAACGAGATCCTTCAGATTTTTATAAAGGTAGGGGAAAGGTAGAAATCTGGGAATTATAAAAGCGAAAATTTTCTTCGACACTTTTATAGGGTGGCCAAACTGACAACACATGCATCGCCGGTTGCTACGCACGCCAGGTGGCATTAGTGTATGAGTATCTCAGTTTGGTATCTTCATGGATGGCCACCTTCCGGCAAAGCCATGGATTTATATATATATTTTTTTTTTTTTTTTTTTTTTTAATTCACCGTAGCGC
>JAUJYS010004634.1:0-11756 GCA_033995665.1 Melogona broelemanni | reverse complement strand
TGAGGGACACATTTTCACCAGTATCCACCCGCTTATCGAGAGCCCGCGCCGGGAATCGAACCTAGGACTGGTGTACAACAGTCAGTTGCAATACGGTTTGGGCTACAACGAATCTTGGTAATTTTTTTAAATCAGTCTTCTATTTTCATTTGTCATTTTTTTTAAAGCCCCCAAATAAAAAATTCTGGAGGACAGCAAGACTGTCACAAAACAAAAGCTGTCACAAAACCGTCACAGTTCATAACGTTGAAAACTTAACTGCCTTAATGTTTCCCAGCCTCTTATTTTTTACATTAGAGATGATCTTTGAATTACGTCGTCCTGAAAAAAACGATGATTTTTCTTATGCACGCAAGACTGATTGACTATTTCACAGAGTTTAATTTATTTTTTTGAATCTGTTTATTTTCAGATAGTTACTTTTAACCAATCGGGTTCAGAGAAAACAGACATGTCTCCTCTGTAATAACCGTCGGATTAAAAGTGTATCTGATTTTATTTCACTGATTTAAAATTTATTTGATTAATTTGGTTGATTTTCAGTTTACCTTGTCTTGTTTGTGAACCGCTGTCTAATAATCGCGCAGGCGCCCCATCGGTCCAACCCTTGCTATTAATATTTTGCGAGCACCCACCTATAAAGCAAATGCCGTAAAGCCGACATTTGATAAGCGACTCGTGTATAGGGGAGGGGGATGGGTGCGTAGGGAGAACCGAAGAATTATGATTGAGGAGGATCAGAACTTAGAACGAGGTGGTGGTCGCTGGGGGAGGGGAGGAGTTGGGTTTAGTCTGTGTACATGTAGTTTGTATATGCGACGTGTTCTTTATCGCCAAAACTTAATCCACCTATTTACTGCCGAAAATAATCGTCCGCGACTTCGATGGGTCCCCGCATACGCAGTATAGATGAAGGGACTCATAAACGCAGGTTGACTGCTTATTTTGATAAATACAGAGTCCGGCTCTGCGAGTCGACAAATAAATCAGTTACGCAATTAAGGCTTAAACCAGCATGAATGCTTTGTTAACCTTGTAAAATGATCGTGTAAGATTACTGTTTTGGTTATCGGTAACTAAAATTGCAAACCGACGACTAATTTTCTTAACCGAAGTTATTGTTCAAACTCATTAGCATGTGATACCAGAATGTTGATTTTCAGAATTATTGGTTTCAATAATTGACTAAGTTAATTAACCAATATCGCAATTGTAATCCCAACATTCTTAAGCGCAATATAAATTTAATAGTTTGTGATTTTAGGACATATATTTTTTAGTAATTACAAACATTTGCTACATTGCATTTGTTTCATTGCATTATAACGTCTTAATAGCTCGTTATATAATATCATGGCTGAAATAGAAAATCATGAAAACTAATATTACCATTCCTTTAGCGTTTTTGAAGTTCGTAAGGATTTTTTTTTTCTTTGAAATAACCACTGCATTACTAATCTTCAGGATTCGAAGATAAACATTAGTTTTTTTAGTCGGTCTCCTCGGCGTTCATTTTTTTTTATTCCTGATCACTAGTAAATAGCACTACAGGATATTCTGTACCCCTCGTATTGCTAATATGTGAGAGGGCACATTTTCACCAGTACCCCAGGATCGAATAAACGAGAATTCCGTATTCAAACTGCGGGTAGACTCCAAATGACGAAACTACTACTTTTTAGTATTGGTGGCGGTCCTTCGTCACTGGATGCATCATGCAGGGCGGGCCTCTCTGCTCAAACCCTACATATTAAGGGTACGTTAAAAAGGACCACCTTGTATGATCTTTGTGCTAGGAATATGGGTGTGTGGTATAACGATTGTGTTTGTAGTACCGTACTTGCTACCACTAACAATATTTCACAACGTATTTGGTTTAGTGTTTCCAAAAGTGTTCATCGAAACCCATTAATGTGCAATTGAAAATAAGCAATATTTTTACGTAGCTCCAAGTGCAATTCGACTCCTCTCTGTATCGAGTGCAATGACTAATACGTTTAGATTTTTTTCCCTATGAATGGAACCTTGTAAGACAAAACGATGTTTCATTAAATTTTCATTTAAACCCAGATGCTTTAACTAGATGCACAAACCAAATCAGCATTTGTCGGAAAATATATCTTTGCATTTATTTCTTAGTTTAAAAAAACCTATTTTTTATTGAAGAGAAAAAAACTAGATTTGAAAATAAGTTTGTTATTTTAAATTTTGTGGCTAAAGTCCAAAAAGGGGGTGGGCACCAGTCACAAAAGATAAACGAAACTTCATTTCAGTATTTGTTTGCCACGCGCAATTTGCAGTGAGACAATTTAACGGTCGTTCGTTTTACTCTGGCGGCGGCCATTTTGAAATTCCGTGATGCCAGCCGGCGAGACCACAAATTCCTCAATGTCTCCGCCAGACAATAAGGCGACCGCAGAAAAATTGTGTTGTTGCCTTTTATATACACTGTGTGGATGTGTGGATGGTTGGGATAAGAGAGGGAGTGCTGCCGGGGAGGGGGGGGGGGGAAAGAGCGTTACATTGGACCGAGTTGGAGGTTAGCGTTTTTTGGAACATTAAACTTAACTGTGCATCTCTCCACAAACACGCTATTCACCATTGCACCTCGTGTTAACTTGCGCGGGAGAGACTGACTGGGAGGGGGTGGGGGTGGTTGTAAGGAGACCCTGTGTCTTTGAATGGCGGCGTCAACCTTAATGTACCCCCCTCCGCAACTAATTTAAATTGCTATTTTCAACAAAAGAAGCGGAGACACACAATTAGCTTTCCGCGCGAAAAATTTATTTTACCGCGAACGCTTCTTCTCCTTCGTCCTCCAAACTTTTTTTTTGTTCCACCCCTTCTCATTCTCAAACTCCTTGTCAGCGCTCAGCTGTAGTTGATCCTCTTGAGATCCACCAGGCGTCGCTCGGATCTAGTTTATCTTTAGTTTTTCGTTTATTTTCTCTTTGTGTTGGCAGCATTGTCTATGAACTCAGATATATTTCGCGGTAGGTTAGGTTTAATCCAAACTTCTGTATGCGTAGAAACATATATGACACAAGACGCACAAATAAAATAACTCTCCGAACTGAGACGAGAATAACGATTTTGAAGATGAAACATTTTAATTCTGCTTGGATACGTCAAAGGTTAGATTTATATTGAATTTTTTTTTGTATGCATTTCAATCGTTCTGCCTTTTTTTAGTTTGTCTTTTGCGCGCTAAGCGAAACCAGTGATGTCAAAAATTTTGCAGTGTCATTGACAAAATACTTTGCTGGCTTTTTTGGTAAATTTATTTACGAAAGTGAATAAAAGAGTATTTATATTTGTTTTATTAATTGTTCTTTCAAACGAAGGCTGAGGCAGGGTATTTTCTGTTTCATTCATGTTCATCAATGAAAAAGAAATTCGAACTTTCGATTGAGGACACCGTTCCCTTACAAAAATTCACTATACAGCCATATGAAATTCCTATGAAAATCCTGTATAAATCCTATACGGATGTGTAGGTTTTTTTTTATATCGGTAGGCTATCGGAGGAACCTAGTATGCTCTTTGAGCCCTGATAGAGGAAAAATATGTTGCAAAAAATGGAACATTAGGCTTAAAATTAAAGTATATAAAAACATGTGAATGTAAACATGTGAATGGAACATTAGGCCTTAATATGAGGTCGGTGGGTCTTGGGAGGATTTGAACGCGCGCCCAGTCATGCCATACAAACTCATTACGCACTACATTTTTGGCTCATTTTTTCGTCGCCATTAAACATCTTCACTCAACTGAGACACACTACTAGCTCGTAAAACCGAGAATTGGGTTCATTTTCACTTGTTTTTGGCTTTAATCCAGGTTTGATGTGGAAAAACAATTTGTAAAGTAAAAAGTCTGCTCTGTCCTATTGTACCAAGCCTGTAGCGAAAAGAGCTTTCCGAATATTTCTTTTCTCTTTTATTTTCTATTTCCTATCTATTTACGGTACAGCGAGAATTGTGAATGTGCATGTTTTCTGTGTCTATAGCACGTATGAAATAAGAGCATTGCCTTTTTGTTTGTTTGCATGGTGTTATGACATGAATATGCTAAGCAATATCATGAACTGGCATATAGACGGAACGGAATGTAAAAATTTAAGCTTGAAAAAATATTAGTTTTGTAAATATTAACAGTTACTGTTATTTTTTTAGTGCGATAAAACACTAACATTGAAATATTTTTGGAATAGAAATCTCGTTTAAGTCGCTCAGTTTTTTTCACTTTTTGTAGCACAATTTTAGACAAACCATAAAATAATTCGGTTGTACGAAATATAATTTACCATTTGAAAAGAATATTTTCAGTTCTCTTACAGAATGAGAGACGTAATCTTTGCTAGGTGAAATTACTAAAAAAAATCGCGAAAAATACTGTTTACTATTTCGGTCGCAGTGAGTAGCCACTCAAAGACCATATAGACATAGCGATAGACCCATACCCATAAATAATGTACCCGCAGAGCGATGCTGTACACCATTTACACGCAAGTCACGTACGACGTGATAGTAGTACACACGCGAACAACAAGCAACAACAAAAAAAACCTAACTTCGTTTATGAAGACGTCATCCGATCTGAAATTAGTTTGTTCGCCGCCACACTCTGGTCTGTGTCGGTGGCAGGGCCGATTGCTATTCTATGGAGGTACACCGAGGTCTTGACCCGGTCGGCCCACCGCGCTCTCCATTGACGAGGGTCGCGAACCATTAGTGTTTGTCCGCGTATTCAGGCAGCGTGCACTACCGTTCATGCAAGCACACAGTGGCGCCTCTATGGGTCACAATGGGGGACGTGGTGAGCGGGCGAGCCACCATCATCGAAGGTGAATATTCAATGAGGCGTATTGGGGTTGGCGTGTGTGTACGTGGGTTTGAGTAGTCGCCAACAAAAAAAGATGGCGGCAAATTCTGTCAGTCATGGCCAAGAAGCAGAACAAGCGGGCGGGATTTATTTTTGACATTCTATTATCGTAATTACTGAAGTGGACACCACGACAGGAATTATGTTCGTAAATTTAATTTATAAAGGAGCAGGAGCACGCAGTGGTGTTTATCGATGAAACAAACTTGATTTTTTTAAATACCCGTTTGTGCAGCAGTGTAATCAGTAACGCATACCGGTACCACTGATATCAATTGAATTGAGCGAAGTTGTACACAGATAAAGCACACATGACTGAAAAGCGTTTTGTGATTATGGTTTATTTGAATGTCGTCAGCTCTGTCGTCTTTCCCCAGTCTGTTCTGGGTACTCATACTTTTGGCTTATTGGCTCGCTTATAGATTAAAGTATCCAGGTATTGGCACTGACCGTGGTAGAAGAGCTATCAGGTGTTTAATTCCCGGAGATGGCGACCATTCATTTTTCCTTATTAAAACAGTGTAGTCCCAAGAAAATAAATTCTGTGAAGAATCACTTGCAATAAATTCACGTGAAATTTCATTTATTTGATATGCAATAAATTAATTTAATTTATAATATATTTTCACCATTCGGAGAAAAGTAAGCATATTTATTTCTACTTGTATATAGGATTTTTGAAACGTTAATTATTTCAGTAAATGCGAGAGGTAACAGCCAGTTCTATGGCTGGACAAATTTGCAGAGCGCCGCAAGTGGGGAAAATGGTGCATCACTTTGCTCCACGCATAGGCCCTAGGTCAATGAACTGTGACTGCACCTTCTTTGGTCGCAATTTTAAATTCAGAAACATTTCGCACTTGCTACACTCGCAGCATTGAACTGTATCCAAGCTCGTTCGCCCTGAACAACTAACTTGATCACGTGCGGATATCTCCAATGACCTTTCCCTATTCAACACATCGCGTGTCAATAAACACACATTTGAAATGGACCACAATGGTCGCTGCGTGCAATCGCTCGTCTCCGCCTATCGCCGGTCGAACATTATGCCGTGTCACGTCACACTCCGCGCCCGACAAAAGAAGAGAAAGCGCGCGGCACTGACTTTAGCCCACCGTGCTCGGACCACCCTGGGGCAACTTGTTTACTCGTAAACAAGACTGCTCGGCCATTTTTGGCCGAGCGTGACCAACGACAAAAGTAATCTCACGACCGCACGGTGCATTTAGGCGAAACCGGGGTGAGGGAACCAACCACCGTATCCTTAAATGTTGCCCAACGCCCCTCCCTCCCACCTTTACCACAAGTTAGTCACCTCTATCAACAGCGTCCCCTTAAACCGAGGCTCCCTTTTCTTTTCTCCTTACAACACTTTCTGCAGAGACGATTGTGTGCTACGGTTGTCGACCCCCCTTTTCTTGTCTTGGGTGAAAAAAATGAAAAAATGATTCCTACAAAATGGATACGTACTATTTATCATTCATGGTGGCGACTGCGAAAGGGGTAGACTGGAGTGTCTTGGGATATGCTCCCAAGACCCTACGATGCTGAGACTTGTAGTTGGACGTGATGGAGGTTAAATTGGTCCCTAAGATTAATTTTATGGAATAGGTCAGCAGTTATTGTTTGATGAATGATCTCTCAAATTCATTGGCGTGATAATTTTGGATTTTGTTTGGATAATTTAAGAAATTGAAAGTTTCTCATTAATAAAAATAATTAAAACACAGTTAGTACAGTAAGATGTAGAATTATGGGAATGTTCTAAATAATTCAAAATAATTCAAAATATTTTATTATTATTTTATTCCAAATCAACAAGCAATGCACAATAAAAAATTATCTGGATAAATAATAAAGATGTAAAGATGAACTCATTTTTTATATCGTTATGTAAGAAACTCTTAAAAATTTTGTCGGTGCAGTAAGAAAATTAATTTGTGCTAGTGAATCGAGAAAATTCAATGGAATTTTGATAATCTCGTAATAAGACTTTATTGTGAAGATTAAATTGTCCATAAAATCAGCAAAAAATCCAAATGGAGGCAACTCGCATCAATCATCCATCAATTAAAGATTCCATATTTTCCTTTCCCTGGTAATTAAATTCGTTGTCCAACTACAGGGTCACAGGTATCAAAGTTAATACATTCATGTTGGGCATTACAAAATAAGCGGTGAAAGGTGTTTTGCCCCGTGCCTGCTCACAAAAGAGCATCACCGCGTGGTTTTTCGGACCCGTGAATACGGCCATTGTCCGAAAGAGGGGGGAAAGGGTTAGGAGGGTCACCGTAAGGAGGCGGGCTCGGGAGTTACCGTTTCTTGGCAGTCCTCGACCAGAGGTCAACCGAGTCACGCACGTCGGGGTCGCAATCGGTTGATCATTGAGGTAGTTTCGGATTAGGCGATGCACGAGTTTGTGTAGCGATTGGGGGTGCAAGGCTGGAAGGGTCGATAAAATGGCGGCAAAAAAGACTGAATGTGTACGCGGTTGGGAGCCAGTGTGATGTCATGCACGTAGGTTTTAGCGAGACCGTCGCGGCTTTTGTGCGGCAACCTCTGGTCGGCTTTGCCATTAATCAAACCTCGGTCGAAGAGTTGGCAAACATGGGCCGTTATAGCCTACCATTACGTTATCAGTTATTTCAGCTGATTTTGGGTGTCTGGCGAATTTTTCAGTATGCAGTTGTACGAATTATGAAAAAAAATATGACGCTATTGTAATTTTTTTTATTTTCATAATTTATTTTGCTATGTTACGATTATTACTATGTTATCGATTACGATTAAATAAATTTACTGGCGCTCGTATTTACTCATACTCTTAAAATTGCTCAAGTTAATAGTTTGAAGTGCTTTTTTGTATGTGTAATTAGGATTTTGATTGATAGAATTGTATTATGAAATGAACGTACGTACGTAGCACAAGTTGCTTCAAATACTGCGTGATTTAAAAATTAGCGAAAATTAGTAAATTTTTAAAATCCCAACACTTATATTTAATGGAAATATAATTTGTCATCCATGCCAACAAAATAATATTTCATCTAGCGTGCATGCTGCCGGCATCGTGTAAATATTAAAAAATATTGTATGCTATAGTATGCATGAATGCAAAGGCCCAAGCGACCTTGTGCGTTTGTCGTAACGGACAAAGGAAAGGACACCAACCAATAAGGGCTCCAGCCTTCGCAATAAAATATATCTGCCAATCTATAGCTTCGTTGTAATGCGTTCTGTTAAAAAAAATGAGTACATCTATAAGAAAATAAGAGTTTTCCAAAGATTTATTCAAAAATCCTTATTAAATTAATAATGCATTAAGCGAAAAAATATTGAAAAATCGATAGATAACTGTTGTTTTAATATTTATTTAGAAACAATGCACATTAAAATAATTGTTTCCTTTTTGGCAACAAAATACAATGTAATTCACTAGTTTGCAGATCGCCCAATATGACATTAACATTTTTGAAGCTACTATAAGCAATGGTTGACAGTCAACATTGGTCAGGCAGTAAGTAGTTTGTAAAAATTATTCTTGATATTATTTTCACATATTTCGTAAAAGCCGCAGGTTGCAGCATTACTGTACATGGATCATATTTTGCGCTATTTTTTTTATAAAAAATGCAGACAGTGAAAAGTAATGAATTATTTCCACCAAAAAAGCTCCCGTGGGGGGGAAGGGTGAATATTACTATATATCTCCCTCGTAATGTCGAGGTTTCAATATACTATTTAGCAGAACCCATCTCTTCCTAAAAACGAGAAAAACCGTATAAATCCATTATGTTCGAAAATGACACGAAAAATCAGTCAAAAATCTATTTCATCTTTTTATTATCCACTGCGTGACTCGTCCGTTTTTCAGTCTGGTGTGCGTGTTGGTACCATGTCTGCGCGACGACGCGCCGCGACCCCCCGGTATTTCCCCGGCACCGTAACGATCTCCGTCGGACTTGGCCGGCCGCGAGACCGCTGTCTGGCGGCACGGACGCGAGGGGAAAATCGCGGGACCACATACGCCGTGCCCCGGCCGCGTATCATAATGTCTGGTCGCGTCTCTTCTCTCTATCGCCAGCGCACCCCCTATACACATACACATCAATGGCAATGGGCTCTTGGGTTGCAGACAGACACGGTCCCTCATTGTCCCGCCAACAATGGCGCCTCTCACCTCGCGTCTGGTTAAGTGGGTGTCTATACTCGTTCATATATACATTGCCCGGTTTTTATGCGAATATATTGTATTAGACACACGGTGACGATCATCCTCCCGTTATGCAGTATATTGCAAGTCTGTTGTACAGCCCCCATACAGTAGCTTGAAAACGATACAATGTGTTTTGGGACGGACAATGGGGTGGACGGCTTAAAATAAACAATACATTTTGACAATAGGCCCGCCTTATTTCTGTGTAAGTTTTTTTTATAGACGCGCCCAAACTTCTAAAGGATAATAGTTGTAAGATGTACGGCGATGTAAATTGCTCGGTTATAACGATACCCACCAAGTTCAAAAATAAATACACAAACAAAATAAATATACACAAAACAATTGCAGTCAACAATTTGCAAATATTACGAACATTAAATTTTCAACCTCTCTTTCTGTTTCTTCTATGACTGACAGACTAAGTGTTCCAATTATTGAACTGTATTTTACTAATTTTATTTATTTATTTCAGTTAATCGGTATTTTTTTTCATTATTCAAATCCCCAAGTTGTCCCCCGATATGGTTCAAAAATCTCAATGCTCGCGGAATTAATAAGTCATCATGAGATTCCGCCACCCAAAATTACACTATCAGACAGTTACTTTTATTACAGAGAAATTTCAATGAGGATTCGTTTTGGTATATATAACTTCACACAACGTTATTAGCAAGCACAGATTTCAAAGTTTCTCAGAAACCGCTCTTCTGGTAGCGTTCAATTTTCAGCAAAGCTAATTGAAAATCACGACAGCGCCTTCGAAATCGAAGGCGCTGTCCTGATCGAAGTCACGATGCAACCCACTGGCTCGCGCCGGTTAAATTCGACAGCGGCTATTACTGTACTTGAAACGTCTAATGTGTCGATACGACTGATTCACGAGTTCATCCTATCTCGTAGACATTAGACATTTTTTTTTTTTAATTCGGTTGTTGCGTCTCATGCCTGCATCTGTTACCGTTTTATATTCTGTCAGTCTAAGACGTTTGAATATTACTTCAAAAATTTCCTCATTGTTGATGCAGGAATTAAAATCTGAAGTTTTATTAATTCCAGGCATGGATGAAGTAATTTATCTGTATCCATTTAATTGAAAATTCAAATGCTTTTGCTATTTGTAATACACTCCTATTTGGATGGACATTAAATACAGTGTTCATATATCCAAACGCAGGCCAGATGGCCAGGCCAAAGGCGAAACTGCTGGCACCGTCATAGCGTTATTTAAAAATTAATATTACCCAATCAGCAGCAGAAAAAATATAAGGATATTTACTGCTTCCTTTGTCTTACACGTTTACAATGAACACCCTTCAAAAATGACGCGTTGTTGTACTCATGGGAGTTCATTCAGTTGTGTTTCAACAATTGTTTAAATTTGTCGATTTTAATTAAATGATAATTCTACCAGTGAAAACAAAAAAGATCATTGGCATCATTAAGCTGCCCATTCCATTTGAATTACCCGTCGTCTGTTGATGATCATACGGATGGCATGTAAATATCGGTGCTCACAAATAGGGCCTACGTGCGAGATTGCTGCATGCAATATATTTGTTTTAATGCTACCATAGGGAATATCCACGTTCTGTCTGACAGCACACTTGCCACTCCTTTTTTCTCTCCAATCGAAACTCTGCTAGTTCCTCCACTAGGCTGCAGGTGGCAGCACCGTACTCTAGCCCAATGTGTCCGAATGTGGTTTTAGGGCTAGCCTATTCTACCACATTCGGGTTTTTACATAAACGTTTTAATAGACGTCGTGATTAAATATTAAACAATCGAAGCCAGTGACGTAATATTTGACTGCTATGAATGCTAATACCGAAGTTGACCAGTAATTAATTTAATTAATGCAAATAAAACTAATAAAGGAAATTCGTAAGCTTCCAAACTGTTCGTTGAACAATGTTCTGAAAAAAAGGCAAACGGTAAACCTTTTATACCTGATTATTTAGAATTTTTATTATTAAAAATTAACACTTTTGCAGTGATAAAATACGAGGGAAATTTGTTGACGTTGGTGGTTATGCCATAAATAAATTAATTCTGCGAAATTCATAAAAAAATTCCGATCTCCAGTTGAAAGCTACACTAGGTTCTGTAATCCTTCTCTTGCAATGTAGGGTACCTTTTTTACCAATAACCCGGGATCGAATAAACGAGATCCATCGTCGGGAATCGAACCCGGGAGTGCCGGACCCAGCCGGTTGCAATCTCGAGTGGGTTACGACGAGTCTAGAAATTTTATAATTTTATTTTTATTTTTATTTCATTAGATTCCCTACAGATGAATCAAGCACTACATTTACTGAAATATAGTGTCTATGTAGTTGGGAAAAAATATTCTTTGTAATAATGAAATATTTTTTGGGCTGATATTTAAATTTTTCTAAAATAGCCTTGTTTTTAGGAATTGGTCAAATTCACGTTTGAAAAATTGATGGAAGAAAGTCCTGCACAGATTACCAATAATAATTTCTGCGTGGCATTTTCTATTCTGGAAAGCTAGTCAACACAGTATCATGGAAATCAATTGAGCTGCTTGGCAAGCGCGATATTTCACCTGAATGTTAAATGTGTCGCATTTCGAGTATGCCTTCGCGCGGAAAAAGCGCGCGGTGCTGCCATCTTGTGGGTCATTCGCGAA
>JAUJYS010004633.1:0-11757 GCA_033995665.1 Melogona broelemanni | reverse complement strand
ACGGGAACTTTCCGTTCCGTTCCTACCCAACACTGTGTTGGGTTCATTCCTTTCGAAAACGAACCAGTTCCCGTTCCTCCGATGAAAAAAGGAACCAGTTTCCGTTCCCGTTCCTCAAAAATAAAAATAAACCTAGGCGTTCCTCCGTTCCTAAAAAAAGGAACCAGTTCCTAGGAACGGGAAATTTTCGTTCCGTTCCTACCCAACACTGCAAATAGCATTGTATCGCCTCAATGTTTCGACTCCATGCATGTAAACGATATATCAAAATGTCAAAGGATAAATAACTGCGTAAATATATATCCCAACACATCTCCTAGTTCTTCCGATAACAATACCGTATAAATGTATCCTCTTCAATGTCTGCGTTGATGTAAATAAAAAATAAATAAACGACAATATCAAAATATATTTGAACACACAAAAAACATAAACAATTAGAAGCATGAGCCTCCATAGTCAAAGATGCCAAATGAAAAATGCAATTCATGCCTGTGTATATGTATAAACACCACAATGTCTAAAAACCTGGAACATTCTACATTTGATCGACAACTATCCATTACCCTGTCATCACACACATTCGCCCTTCTCTATATAAACAAGAAGAGCTAAAGAAAATGAAGAGCTCCAAGAATATCCGAGTCATAAAGCACCAAAACATGAGTTCCGAAAGTGTGTTCCAAGAGGATCACGTCAAGAATTACGCCCACAACCAGAAGGACGGCAACGCACCCGTCAATGCACACGACGACAAATTGTAAGTAAATTCATCACTGTTTAACCTTTAAACAAAGTGAAATACGATATAATAATATATTTGTATCATCTTCAGTCGTCGTGGTCCGGCTCTAGATCGGACCTAGACACGCGAAAAATTTACAGTTTCGTAGCTTGCACGTATGCTGACTTTGCCATATAACTTAAATTCAAAATCCACAAAAGCAACTCGCACGGTGTAAGCAAGCCGCTAAAAATAAAATCCTGAAAGTGAAATTGTTTTTACGGAAATAGAATTGAAAGCGAATTGATACCTAATTGATTCTATAAGCTCTGATTAAGATAATACTTTATAACGTATGCTGTCATTCAACAGGGACACTAAAGAAATCGGAGGAATCCCACCAACCATCGGCTATTTCAAATTGGTAAGTCAATAATTGCCAAAGTAATTCATCCAATTCCTTTGATCCATTATTACTTGTTGTTATTGGGAATTCGTTAATTTGCCAACTCGGTATCAAAACAAGGTAGTTAGGCGCGTTGCGACTGGAAAGAGAGCCGGACACACTTATGCCGGGAATTGGCGTGTAGTGTCGCAAGAACAACTAGATATTGTAGTCTGAAATATATTTCCATAGATTCAATGGGCATGTAATGATACGGTCATCTTGTTTGTCACCATCTCCAAGTAGCCCCAATTGAAATGGATAATTAAAAGTGAATTTTTAAGCAATTCAGTACGGCGTCATCAAGACAATATGAACGTCAAGCTTTTCTTTAGTGAAAGCAACTGAATATTTCTTAGTGTAATTCTTAAAACGAGAACTACTTGAAACGTAAAAAAATAAAACAGAAGGAAATACACAAACTACTTGTTTACTTGTTTGTTTTGAACGTAAATGATTTTGCTAAGCACACAAGAGAAAAATTCAGTCCGGCACCATCAAGCTTGCTGTTTAGTGAGAGCAACTTATATTGTTCATAAAGCAGCTCTGCATGCGAGAACTACGCGTAAATCTAGTATTCGCCACTTGCCACCCGTTCGGGGTGCTAATCATTGGCACAATGACGTCATAATGACATTGGCGCGTGCGGTTCCAATTTCAGTTCCGCTTTGCAGATCGACTCGATAAGTTCCTCCTATGCATCGGATTCCTGGTCGCCTGGGTAAATGGATTGTGCCTGCCTGCGGCTTCAATTTTATTCGGCCAACTGACCAAAACGCTAGTTGATTACAGCGCCACCAACACAGAAGATAAATGTCCAGGGTCTACAACAAATGATACGAGCGAAACTCAATATTCCAAGTGAGTCGTCGGATAGATCCGTTGCGTCCATAAAACCATTTGCGATCCCTTTTAAAATACAGTTAGGATATAATAATGATTACGTGATCTGATAGGCCCACTTGCTTAACGGGCTTCATCCTAATATACTGTTTAAAAAAATCTTACATGTAATCTTCTACACTAGATTCGTCAAACTGAGCGACGACGAATTCATTGGCAACATTAGGTATTTCACCATTGCCATGGCCATATTAGGCTTAATCCAGCTAATCCTCAGCTACGGTGAGTACATTCAACAAGTACTGTCAAATGATACTGAAGTGATATTAAACTATTTTGCCAGTGTTCAGTCAATTCTGCTAGCGAATTTAGCGTGATTCAATTATCACCATCTAATCATCTAATCCCAATTTCCTTACCAAAATTAAGGGTTAAGTAAAAACTTTATTTGTTTTGGGTCTTTCCAACGAAAAAACAGTTATGGTGGCTTGCTTAAACACGGCGGCCGAGCGACAAGTCCACCGCATCCGTCGCCTCTTTGTGCGGGCCGTTCTCAGACAAGACATCGCCTGGTATGATACCCAAAAAACCGGAGAATTTGCCAGTAGAACAGTCGAGTAAGTATCGGCCGGGGGGGCGCAGGGTTTTTACTAAAGACTGGGCTGAGACAGGGCCTTACTCGATAAATCATAATAAGATCAACAGTATGCACGTGAATGAACACAGAAATAAAACTGAACGAGATAAATCGTTAATCATTGACCCGTCTCGGTTCGGCGAATTTTAAAGTACATCTCAATTTTAATCTTGTGTCCATACGTGTACCTACGAAGTATATTAACTGATATGAACCGTTATGAACCGTTATGAACCGATGCGCCACCCGATATCGTGCAGCGATTAAGTCAAATTTTTCATTGCAACTTATTTTTTTAAACACAATTATTTGTGTAATAGTATATGACTTCGACGAGATTCAACCTCTATAAGTAACCACACAACTAATTTAAACTAATTAATGTAAAAAAAAGCGTTGTACACCTTTTCTGCAACTTGAAAATAAACCAAAAAAAAAAAAGTATAAAATGAGTGGGGAACACGTTTAGGAACAACGCCGAAAACAATGCCGAACAGAGTCTGGCGAACTCTAACTGGTATATCGATTTTTATGAGAGCTCGCCAGACTCTGTGCGTCTTTCTTTTGGTTCTGTTTCGGAACAATGTTATCCACTTGGTTTGAAATACATTTGTCCACTCACCGGTCAAATGGTCGTTCCCGAGCAGAGATATCAACAAGTTGCAGGACGGCATCGGAGAGAAGATCGGCATTTTCAACTACTTCGTGTCCACCTTCCTGTTCTGCGTCATCAACGCCTTCGATCACGGCTGGGAGCTGACGCTGGTCATGGTGTCGATGACGCCCGTCATCTTCATCGCCATGGGCATCCTGGGCAAGGCGCAAACCACCTTGGCCCAGACCGAGCTCAAGTGCTACGCCGTGGCCGGATCCATCGCCGAGGAGGTCTTTACCGCCATTAGAACGGTGGTCGCCTTTGGGGGAGAACAGAAAGAGACGCTTAGGTGAGAAATTGGGTCTAGTAAGGGTCCATAAACCCAAAGGTGACTCGTCATCCACGGATCTGGTTTTGTGCATATGATCGCTAAATTATCCTGGAAAAATCAAATACAATAAAATCAATCAATGTTGAACCTCAACTTATCTTTTGATTCCCGCCATGAGTCCCTCGGTTATTACATTACATAATTGTAATGGCTTAAAAATTACTGCATTACGGCAAAAACGATATTGGGATTAAAAAAATTAAACCATTGATTCCCACAATTTTTTCTCACCATTTCTATTCCGAACTTCAGGTACGACAAAAATCTGACTGCAGCCACCAAAGCTGGTATCTACAGAGGCATGATGACGGCCATTGGTGGCGCCATCGTGTGGTTCTTTACCTATGGCAGCAACTCACTCGCCTTCTGGTATGGAATAAAACTTATTTTGGACAAACCAAGCGAGTACAACTCGGCCAACTTCGTCATTGTAAGTGAAAATCAAAACAATATTCGTATTTCTATAGCCAATTTTAAGATATAAAGGTGTAACAGTATTTATACAAAATTAAAAGAGTATATTTTTTCAAGGTATTCGGCAGTATTGTCTTGGGCAGCACAACCATGGGTCAGATTGCCCCTTACAGCGCGGTATTTGCACAGGCACGCGCCGCTGGAGCCGTGATTTTAGAAGTCATTGATCGGGTTGGTAATATCGTTTGAATATGCACATCCAGTTACTAGAATTCCCCGGATGAGATAAATAACCAACTTTTCACGTTTCGTGTATGCTCAAGGTTCCACCCATAGACAGCAGCTCACCAGAAGGACTAAAACCAGACGCGGTCATCGGGGAATTGGAGTTTGAAGATGTTCACTTCAATTATCCGAGCCGGCCTGATGTGCAGGTCAGTTAAAATTGTGATTAAAATCCAACTTCCTGAAGCTGGGTGGTAGTTTCCTCATTAATTATGTTAAATAACATCGGTACCAGGATGGATTGATTTTAATGACACTACAATCATTCCATAGTAGTTTCATGCATTTCACTCTGTTATAAGTATTGGAAGGTTTAAATATTGAGTTACAGGTCTAAATTAAATAATTAAGATACGCACATGGTGTTAAATTCCAGATTGCATAAGCTCAATTGGTGTAACGAACAAATAAATAAGGAAACGAACAGAGTTTAGCCAACTCTAATTCTAATGGTATCCGCACCTACATTTATTGATTGTTTGCAAATGTTGTCGTTACCTAAAATAATAGTAAAATGGAGTTTATAAACTAGAGTTCACCACAATTTGGTGGGAGGATGTGCTTTCTGGTCGTTAAATCTATGAATTAATGGTTAAATTAATGGTAATACAATAGCGGTTTCGTTATAGGTTCTGACCGGTTTTAACCTGAAGGTGTCCAAGGGGGAAACTGTGGCACTAGTCGGTGAAAGCGGCTGCGGAAAAAGCACCACCGTTCAACTGATACAGAGATTCTACGACCCTCTGTTTGGCACCGTAAGAAGCCCAATTTTCAAAAATTGTACCAATTGATATCCAATTACGCAAGGTATTACTTTTACGGTGACAAACATTATTATCACTGCGAATGCTTAGGTCAAGTTGGACGGATGTGACGTGCGGCAACTCAATTTGGGCTGGCTCCGTGACAACATCAGTATAGTGGGACAGGAGCCAGTTCTGTTCAACACCACCATCGCCGAGAACATTCGATACGGACGGGACAACGTCACCCAGGATGATATCATCAAGACCAGCATAGCGGCAAACGCGCACAATTTTATCATGAAATTGCCAAAGGTACAAAGGAAAAACTGTCACCTGGAACTGTCTGGTTAAGCCGCCATTTTAAATTGCGAGCCATTTATCGCCATCTAACGGAAAGCGAAGGAAAGTTTACCCGAGTCAACGAAGAAAATATTTTGAATGAAAAGCACGACGTATATAAATTTAAATATTGAGAATGTGATAGGAGCTGTTGTATCATTATCAATATATAAATTTAATTTAAAAACGACATTATAAGTGAAATAGAAATACAGACCAATAAAAATATGACTTCAAGTTGTTTGAAAATTAAACAGTTCGATACGGTGAAACTGTGGACCAAACTAAAAATATAATTATATCTTAGAAATACGAGACGCTTGTGGGTAACCGTGGAACCCAGTTGAGCGGTGGACAAAAACAGCGAGTGGCCATCGCAAGAGCACTTATCAAGAATCCAAAGATCTTGCTGCTGGACGAAGCCACTTCCGCTCTGGACTCGGAGAGCGAGGCTATTGTTCAAGAAGCTCTAGACAAGGTCAGACAATTCATTCAAAAGAGAATTCAGGCGCTATCCCATCAGAAAAAATGGCCGCCAAATCTACCATTAACGGTCGTTTTCAAAACAAAGACGATGCACCTGACTAATTATTAAGAGTACAATTTGCAGGCCCGTCGTGGCCGAACCACCATCATCATCGCCCACCGCCTGTCAACTATCCGAAACGCGGATAGAATTGTATCCCTCGACAGAGGCAGTGTGTCCGAGAGCGGAACTCACAATGAACTGATGGAGCTAAACGGAATTTATCGTCGTCTGGTCGAAGCGCAGGTAGGAACATATCTGTTGTTTGGGAACAATATCACATGTTTAAGAATAAAAATAAAACTTTGTTTTTCTGATAGAACCTTATATTTATGCATCGACATGAGCATAACTTTTCTTTTTGAGATGCTGATGCAAAAAATTAGCACACACTGGATTCTACCATAGGACATCTAAATCCAATAACTGATACCATAACCATTCCACCACTTTAAACTTCTAGAACTTCAACAATTGTTTTGAACAAAGTACTCTCCTATGACAAATTTTAACAAATTTTGATATTTTTAAGGATCCTTGTCAAAATTTGATAGGGTAAAGCCTCGTTTTTCAAACTGGGCTCCGCGGCTAATTCCCATGGGCTCCGCGGCCACTCCTGGACGCCATTAATTTGCATCCAAACGCCATTTACTTGTACGAGTATGTCATGGGGCTCCGTTAATAAATTTTTTAGCCTCTTGAGGGCTCCACCATTGAAATCAGAATATATAAATTTCAGTAGGTATTTTCTCTCCGTCAGTGTGTGTGTGTGTGTGTGTCAGGGGTCATTACCTCCATTTTGCGAATTTTGCGAATCTTGCAATCCGTAACTTTGTGAATATAAAAATTCATAACGTTATATTTTACCAAGACATGATCAACGTTTTTTTTTCAATTGTAATGCATGTTTTTTATATTTTCATGGGCGCAGCCGGGACGAAAGTTTAGATTTCTCAGTTTTCTAATAATTAAATTCTCTCCCCCCTTATCCCGGGCGGAGCCGGGCCCTTTTTCTAGTTGGTTCTAAAATAATTAAAGGCTCCGCAAACCAAAATGTTTGGGAAACACTGGATTAAAGTGTTTCCTGAGACTGAGCTGCGCAAAAAACTTCAACTATCTTGGACGTGTGAAAGTTGGTTAAAAAGAACCTGAAAAAAAACCTGAAACAAACAATCAAGGTTCATGTCAAGTTAAGTAAAAGGTTGCAAAAGTCGCATAAAGCGCACTCAAATATTAGGGTGCCATTTGTTGTAATTGACTGCTTCCTGCAGACGGCCTCAACGACCGCGGACTCGTCACCAACAGACAACAGCATCAGCAAAGTGGCAAAGGCTAAACTGCAACACTCCATTTCTGTCATCAGCGACACCGCGTTGGATGTAATGACCAATCAGGCATCAGACATGCTGTCCAGGTCGCAATCGATAAGGCGTTCCTTTCGACCGATGTCGACCACCAGTGAACAAGTAGATATCTTAATTCTTAAAACGCACTATAACAATTCACGTCATTGCTTTCATTCCAGTTTAAGCAAATTCAATAAGTTTGTTATAATTAATTATATTGTTATTTTTCTTATGGCCATGCCAATATCTGTGGTATGATACTGCACGACTCTAAAGTAAAAAATAACTTAAAAACAGGAAGCACACTAATTAAAACTTCTGATTATCATTTTATGTTCTTTAACGATTTAGATCTCTAGTCAGTGGGCTAGTGTGCTAAATGTTGTAATTGAAACTTTAAACAAACAATTTTTCAGCGGAAAATCTCAATTACAGGTATTTTCAGGCGCAAGTGATTTTAACATTAAAAATTATTTAGGTTGACGACTGTGAGCCCAAATTGAAGCCGTCCCTGCTTAAAGTCTTGAAAATGAACAAAAAGGAATGGGTCTACATCCTCATCGGTTGTATAGCAGCCATCGCAGTGGGTTTCAGCATGCCAATCTATGCAATGCTCTTTGGTGACATAATGGGGGTAAGCCCTTTGTCCATTTGCAAATCATTGTACCATTGTAAAATATATATACAACATACAGAAGGTGTATCCTTGACCATGAGGATCTGCTAACATTTCTGTACAATTTACTATATCCAATATATTAAATCATATTAACATGTCTTCATATCCTTCCTTGTCGATATTTTGTTATTATTTATTGATTTTGACCGCTGAAGTGTTGCCGTTTTTTAATCCTAAATGGTCAAGGATACGCCATCTTTTGTCACGGCTCCTATTTTTATTCTCAAAGTTAAACACTAGCAGCCACTAGCATAAGGTGCTGATGTAGTAAAAATAATTCAAAAGGTTGCACAAAGGTGCTCGGTTTTTTTTAAATATTTTTTTGGGATTGTTGAAGTGACCAATCCAATCGAGAGAATCAATCTTTAAATAGCCAAATTCGTTTGGGGTTTTTCCTTCAGATATTGTCCATGTGCGATTCGCAAATGGCCAGACGCCAATCAGAAAAATATGCCATCTATTTTGTGGTACTTGGAATTTGCACTGCACTCGCCGCCTTCATTCAGGTAAAAAACTTGTAGAGCCCCAGAATTATTTATTTATTTGAATGTGAGACTGGTCGATTGGCTATAGTATCCCATATTGCAGATATTTATGATGTCCATTGCCGGAGAACACCTGACCAAGCGACTGCGAAAATTATCTTTCGCTGCAATGACCAAGCAGGTAGAATATTCGAGATTTATTTTTACAACAATATTTCTGTTACATCAATATTTTTTGGCCAGATATTGAATGTCTTGAATTGAACCACCAATAGGAAATGGCGTGGTTCGACAAACCGAAAAACAGCGTCGGCGCACTTTGCACCCGATTGTCCGGCGACGCGTCTAGTGTTCAAGGGGTGAGTGGCATTTTTTAATCTTTGTATTTTTTAATCTTGAATCTGATTTGTGAATCTGATTCTGATTCTGATTTGTGAATCTGATTCGGATTTGTGAATCTGATTCGGATTTGTGAATCTGATTCTGATTTGTGAATCTGATTCTGATCATCATCGATTTTATTGTTAGGCCACGGGATCGCCGATCAGCAGCATCCTGCAGTTGGTGTGCACCTTTGGCGCCTGCACCATTATCGCTTTGATCCTGAGCTGGAACCTTGCGCTCGTATCAATGTGTTTAATTCCAGCGCTGCTGTTCTCCACCTACTTTGATTTTCAAATTATCAACGCCAATTCAGGCAATAAGATGACCTCATTGGATACTGCCAACAACGTGAGGATTTATTTAATTAAAAAATAAAAAAATCCAATATATTACTTCCTTGGGTGTTTCATGATAATTAACTGATTAAATAAAATTAAATAAAACAAAGGTTTCCTCTACAACTAACGGAATAAATGAATCTTAGTATCAAACTTCATTTGACTGATATATATTTTATTTTATTTTATTTAATCACTTAATACAAATTTAATTCAACATGTACGTCCATCTTGGCGTGCTCCAGCACCGCCATCATTGCTTTTCCACTGGGATTATTTGAATTTCTTTATTTGTTATTTTCATTTCGAGTAAATCATTCATTAATGAAGGTTCTGTCTAAATTGGGAAACAAATTTAGATCGCCGTTGAGGCAATCTCAAACATTAGAACTGTGGCGTCACTGCACAAGGAGGAGAAGATTTTTGAGATGTACATCAGCCACCTGGAAGAACCTCACAGGTGACAACAACAAAAAAAAACTACATTTGCCACCAGCCCAAAATTAAGATATTTTGTCAGTTGGGTGGATAACTAATGCGGCAAAGCCCAGTTACACATTTTTATTTTCCTTTTCAGAAAATCCATGAGAATTATTCACGTACGAGGTATACTGTTTGGGCTAGTCCAGTCATTGGCAAACTTGACCTATGCTTTAGCCATGTACTATGGGGGTGTTCTGGTCCTCAGTCATTCAATCGACTATATCACCTTATTCAAGTAAGTAACCAGCCTATCCTATAAATATAACCAGTGATTCCTGAAGTTATTTATGAGAAGTATTGGAGAATCACAATAGCAATGGGAATCAAACGAAACCTATTATATTCAACAGCATTTTCGATTTTTCGGTCGCGATGAAACATGTTACCTTAAAGCATTTTTATTTGTGATCGACTAACAATCAGTTGCCGTTATAATAGGGTAATCGAGCTGCTTCTTACTACTTCGACAACGTTGGGACAGGCTTTCGTATTTGTCCCCAACATCAACAAGGGATTAGTCTCGGCCTCCCGCATCTTCCAGCTTTTGGGACGAAAGTCTCTAATCGACTCGTCAACCGAAAGTGGACTGAAACTGGTAAATTTCCAATCACTGTATTTTGATTTAAAAAAAAAGACACTTTCAAATTTGAATATTTTAAGAAATCTCAAATCACATACATTCCAATACATAGATAAATTTTCATGCAATATTACGTTTGCATACAGCCAAACGACAGCGAGGGATTGGTCGAATTCAAAGGCATCGAATTCAAATACCCAATGCGAAAAACGAATCCGATATTGTGCGGAATGGACCTGAAAATCCCACCCGGCCACGTGGTGGCGCTAGTGGGCAGCAGCGGCTGCGGCAAGAGCACCTGCATACAGCTGCTGGAACGATTTTACGACCCGGACAAAGGTGTTGTGGTTAGTGGTCTCACAAAATAATATACTCTCATGGCCGGAACTTAACACACGAACCTGCAATTTATCAAAACGTTTGTCTTTAAATAGACTCTGGACGGTGTGGACACCACCCAGCTGAACATTCAGTGGCTACGCAGTCAAATTAGCATCGTGTCGCAGGAGCCAATCCTGTTTGACCGCAGCATCGCCGAGAACATTGCGTACGGTGACAACAACCGGGTCATCGCCATCGACGAGATTATGGAGGCGGCGAGGAGCGCCAACATCCACAACTTCATTAGCGCTCTGCCCTTGGTGAGTAGTTTTTTAAACTTCTTATCACTGTAGTGAATCACTACAGGAAGTTCCGTACCACTCCTATTACTTAGGCAATGATTGAGGTTACATTTTCACAAGTTCCCTGGGATCGAATAAACGAAAGCCGGTGCAGAAATAAATTGTCCAAAGAGCAAATTGTTATTCTGGACATTATTCTCGGTTACAGGCAAAGGTGATTTGTTCTAATCTTGTAACCAATCTCCGATTGGTGGTTACGTTTTCAGGGTTATGATACCAAGACCGGCGACAAGGGAGCCCAGTTGAGCGGCGGCCAGAAACAGCGAATCGCCATCGCCAGGGCGCTAATCAGGAATCCTCGCATCCTGCTTTTGGACGAAGCCACGTCAGCTTTGGACACGGAGAGCGAAAAGGTAAGAATCGTGTCTTTAAAATGAGGAAATCATTGAAAAACGCCAATGGAGGCAGACAGAAAATAATATAAATCAATAATAAAACCGACGACTATATTTTCTGCAGGTGGTTCAAGAGGCTCTGGACAAGGCGCAGAAGGGTCGCACGTGCATCACGGTGGCCCATCGCCTGTCCACCATCAAGAACGCCAACGTGATCGCCGTCATTGATCACGGTCGCATCGTGGAATCAGGCACTCACGATGAACTACTCGAACGCCAGGGACACTATTACAAGTTCTATCAAGCGCAGTCTAAACACCGATAATGATCCAAATGGGCTTCTCCAGAGGGTCAAAATGGAAAGCGGAAGGTCGATTCTCAAAAACCCTCGAAGACCCAGTTAATGAGGGGCTGGGAGCGGTGGCGCGTTCCTGTAATCCCGCTGCTGGGAAGCGTACTAACCGATAGCTCATGAGCCTACGGTCCCGGGTTCGATTCC
>JAUJYS010004632.1:0-11757 GCA_033995665.1 Melogona broelemanni | reverse complement strand
CCTGCGCCGGGAATCGAACCCGGGACCGTTGGCTTCGTAGCATGTCCCCATGCCCACTGAGCCATCGGTTCGTACATTTCCAATTCGCTGTTTGATAATGATTGATTAAAAAATGATGATGATTGATTAAAAAAAAAACCATTACGCTATAAATTTTAAACTCACATAAGTAAAAGGACCAAAACAAAACTAGCATTAATGACAAATTGATATTATACCCGTATGCACCGATTAGAGATAACACTATTCGAATATAATGGAGCACTCACCTGACCGCAATTATGCTTTATCAACAACATTGTATAACGTTGCGCAACGTTACGGCCGCGAGAACGGCCACGGAATTGCGGCCGCGAGAACGCTCCATAGGGCTACCAGTCTTTTAAAAGCTATTTTTTTGACGGTGCATACGGGGATTAATGGCGCGAAACTTAAAATAATTCGTTAGAGCCGAATATTTTTTCAACAGATGGTCCAGGGAATGATGGCAGATTGACAGAGTGGTGAACTCGACCAATTATAATTTCCAAGCTAATGCATGTATGTATTGTAAAAGAAATTGTTTCGTAGTACAACAAAAACAATTTGTCACGTGTTTAGCATACTAATAATAGAATTGTAACCTCTGCTTGGCCCCTTAATTTAAATTAAGCTAGAATCGTGTCTATGGCTGTCAATATTCGGTCAAAACAACCTTCGATTCTGTTCGACGTTTCGATAAAAACTTGTGCCACTCGCACATTTAAACTCAAAGCGTCGAATAAAAAAAAATGTTGGTTGGAAAATATTAGGCCTCTCACGCGCGTGTGAAGTCAACAATCGCGCCGGGCGATCTCAGCTGCCAAAATAATAAAATGCGCGCGGAATTTCTAATTGGATCACAGCGGTGTGTTGTGTAGTTAAGACGACAGCGCGCGCCACCCAACGGAGGATTGGCCAACTATGATTGCACGTAGCTCGCTAATTAATCGGTCCGTCACCGAGCGGCGCCACCTGCCATTCTTAAACGAGACACGATCTGTTGGGCTTGTCAGCAAAAATAGAGGTGCCGTGTGACCTACTGGTAAGCATGTTCGTCTTCTAAGTTCGGGACTCGAGTTCAATTCCCATTTAATTCTCCGGAATTTTTCTTGCGAGAAAAATTGGAGCGCACGCCTTCCTTAGGAACGGAATTAGTCTTGGTCCCCGTGCCTGTACGTTGTCAGGTACACGTTAAAGATCTCTACCTAAGTATGACTTAGCCACATTTTATTCCTGATCACTGATCGCTGTCCCCTTTATTCATGTTCACTGTAGTGCAATATCACTGCAGGAGATATTGTACCCCTCGTGTCGCTATGGCAATATGAGAGGGGAACATTTTCGCCAGTAACCCGAGATCGAATAAACGAGAGCCCGCGACGGGAATCGAACCCGGGACCGTCGAACCGCAGCCGGTTGCAACACCGGCTACGACTGGCGCAAGTCATTTCTGTGCCTGAAATCTTGGTAATTACATGCATTTTTTTTAACTATCAATTTTTTTAACTGAATAATTTACAGTTATACAGCTGTACGCGGAGTAGCTTAAGTTAGAGGTGATATAGGTAATTTAGTGTATCCTTAAATTATTGACCCTGTAGTTGTTTCTCACAAAATTGTAAAGGCGGAGTTAAGTTCTTTATTAGTAGCAGATTCGGCCTCGGCTAGTTGATGTGAAAATAAAATACACACGTAGGAAGTTAGTACTCTGTATTTGCGAGAGGCAAAAAAAAAAATCGTGGAAGCTTTAAGTTGTACGTTTAATAGCACATAAACAGAAACATAAATGGCTGGGGGAGAAAAAAAAATAAAGAAATCATTTAATTCAGTCGTAAATGTGTCAATTTCTTCCACAAAACCCTGCGGCTTGACAATAAAGCGAATGAATAAATTATTGAAATGCCCGCCATAATAATTCCGTAGTCTACGTGGGGGAGCGATAAAAATAGAAGTATGGGATGAAATGATTATTTTGAGAAACTGCACCCGACCTCTAAATCCTAATCAAACTGTAAGTGTTCATTTAATTATCTGGATAAGCTAATTAAATAAATAAATTGCATAATTAAAATTTTGAAAATAAAAATCAGTAATAATTCAAATTTAAAAATCCGCGTTTTGCAAAGTTCATTTATTTCAATTCCTACTTCCCCAAGTCAGTCAAGCTCAGTCAGTGGAACACTCTGAAAGAGTTAAGAGTATCTTAAAATTGGACATCTTAACCTGTGTCCTGAAATTAAATCTTGACTGTTGCCATCGGCATGGCTGCTGGAGGATGAATCTTGCAATTGTAATTTCACGAATGGGGAAAATATTCCGTGACAGGACCGTAATTAAAACTTTCACTCGGCTCGGGTCATAGGCGGATCAGTTGGACCAAGCGGTTAAAGCTGAGCATTTTTTGTCAGATTTCGAAACTGTTTAGCGTCACCTTTGTATTGCAAAGGAAGTATAAGATGGCAATCAGATTGTCGAAAAAGACATTTGTCAACAATCCCGATGGTCGTCCGATTGGGGGCCCGAAATGCAATATTTTGTGTAATACCCAATGGCACTTCACACCCAACAATTTCCGAAACATGCGTTCGTTTGTGCCGTGGTCGTAAATTAAGGCCACAAATATCTATTGCGCCGTCGTGGAGAGAGGGAGCTGAGTGGGCCAGGGTTACCTGAGGGGAGCTGCCGCTGTTGAGAAGTGGCGCGCGCGCTCCGCTACGTCAGCGCCATCGGATGGCCGACATGGGCAACTGAGGCGCGCGCTACATAGACACATGAGCAAATTATAGAGGCAAGTGATACAATTAATTGGTTCGATCTGCAGCGCTGCGCTTGCATGTGATCAATTAACCGCGTGCGGAGTGGAATGTCTAGTTTTTTGGCCGCTAGATGGCAGTGCGCGCGGTAAGGATCGTGCTAGAGAAACAACATGAGTGCGTAGGCTCTGGCCAGCGTTTTGATCACATTAAAAAGGTTATTTCAGGTTGAATGCGCGTTTCGGATAACGAAATGTTGGTTTATTTATTTTTTATATTTTTTTAATCACCGTAGCGCCTAGTGCACTACAGGATTACTGCACCCTCGTGTCTCTGTGGAGATATGTGAGGGGCAGGGAAGGGAAGGGAAGAGGGATGCAGCTGGAATAGCCAGACTGCAGGATCCACCCCTAAGCTCTGGACTCCCTAATGGAAACTCAGGGGTGACGCCAGTACCCCAGGCTAACGAATAAACGAAAGCCTGCGCCGGAAATCGAACCCAGATCCGCTGCTTGGCGAGCGAGCACGCTACCGAGAGGCCACAGAGGCCACTGGCCGAGAGGCCACAGCGGATGTGCGAACAGGTGAAGTTCAAAACGAAAAGGTAACAAGTTTCGGTACAGTGCCGAAGGGGAAAGATAAACTGAGTGTGGCTAACTCTCTTGAATAAAATACTATTTTTGTTGTTTTGAAATGAGATGATATAAACGAACAATAGAGCATCGCACGTGTAGAGACACTGTGAAATGCGACCGAACAAAAGACATGACTGAGTGCACTTACTACATGGAACGTAGCTGATTCGGACACCTTAACAAAACTCGCAAAAAGTTTCTGATTTGCCAAAATCTTCATCAGTAGCGTTCTAAGTCTAACAATTTTGGCAAACACAGCTGGCTCATCGTGAAAAGGGTAAAAGGGTGAAAGGGATGTGAAGTGAACCGTCTTAAAACTTTTTCACACATTTATAAAAAAAATACCACCAGCAAAGGAATGAGGTCAGTGTAACCTGGACAAGTCGAGTTGGGTGTATCCTTGATAATGTTATAATGCACCAATAATCGATATTATCGATTTGACAATCCCAATGGTAATCGAAGTGCTGACGCTAATGGACTCTCTCGTCAGAGTTCTGGCTTTGGCGATAATCGTTAGTGTCTACATTGGGTTTGTGAGAGAGATTAGGAAAGGGTGGGGGAACAGGCAAAAAAAAGTGGTATTGGTCGCCTAATCCCCAAGGGTACACGACAAAACACCATCAATGTTCAGCACTGACGTTTTTTCAATGTACGGTTGCGCTATCAGATGCCCGAAACAATTTATCCCCTTTCGCTGCTCCTTTAGAGCACCTAAATATACAAATACTAAAATACGTTTAACTTGTTGGAAAGTCATACTCCGTAAGACCATATTTTAGTTTTTCATAAGAAACTGAAATCTGATCTTTGATTTTTGATTTTAATCCACGACACCACAACCATGTTGTATTTATAATTCGAAGAATAGTTTGTCGAATATTTTCATAGCCATGACAGGACCCCCTCCCATAATATCCCACCCTCCTCCTAATGCCCCTCACTTCCCATTACCCCCGCAAACGTGGGTTTCGGTGTGTCTACGCACAAAACAGAACACCATAAAAGTGAAATGAATGCACGAAGCTCTCGGTACTTTCAGGAAATGAAGTCTTCCTATCCTAAGTCTTCCGCATGGTTTGATGTACCGAGTTAGAAAATTGGATGCTCCCCTCTGTTTTATGGACAGCGCATCGCCGCAAACTACATCCTGGTGAGACCCAACCAGAAACGAGATTCTATGGATTTACTTTCGTATTTTACGTAAAAAACGTTCGAAACGTAACGTAAACATAATTGGTGAGTGCACAAAAATCAATTCACATGTTTCCCCTTCAAACATTTTGTGTTCATGAACTCTCTCAGTGTGTACTCTGTGTGCTTTTCGACCTTTTAAAAATAAAATACTAGAAATATAAATAATTCCCGGCTTCGCTCGGGATAAAGAGAAGGGAATTTTAATAAAACATTGAACTGATTAAAAAAATAAGAAAAACACTTAAATATTCGAATCGAAGCGCCTGTTATTCAAAATATTTTCTCCATTAATTGTATACATTTTTCATTAATCATATTTTCATTAATTCGTCTGTGCAAGTTGTCGGTTTTATGCCCCTTCCCCCCAATGTCAATGTTAAGGAACCAGTCACTGTCAGGCATACACACACCATTTTGAGAATTATAGTATAAACGAGTATTCTTTCGAACATGTTCTTAAGTACACATTCATAGTTCAACATGTTTTTAAACTTTGCTACCTTTCGCTGTAAAATATATTTTAATCTAAGAAAATTGGTATCCAATTACAGCTTTTATCGCCAGTAATTTTGAAATAATTGGCTGATTAAAAACTGAAAGGGTGATTAAAGACTTAGCCTTCCCAAATAAATATACCTTGTGGACAAGGGGTCTCAGCTGGATAATAATTCCACTGTATGAGCAAAGTCCACATTGTATACAACGTGTGAAGATTAGGTGCGTAGGTATTTTTCGATACGACCGGAATATGGCGTTTATGTTTCTTACGCGGGTACGAGTCACGTTTTTAATCAGCCAATTATTTCAAAATTACTGGCGATAAAAGCTGTAATTGGATACCACTTTTCTTAGATTAAAATATATTTTTGTTTGCTAATACGCAATAAAGATGGTTCTAGATATTGCCACTAATTAACCGTTTCTGCATAATAGAGTACTATCGTATTACTGTGATGCAGATTTCTTTTCCTTCAAGCATTGCAATCTCATAAACTCGTTATAATATAACAGACGCTTCTTTGTGCGTTATATTTCGTAAAAAAAAATCGTTAGGAGAAATTTGGTCTACTTTTCCATTTCTAAGTTGGCGTTAGTGGCGACGGGGCTGTAAAAGAAATTTGTGATCTAACTTTATCTCGGTTAGCGCTGGCCAGTATTAAGCGTGGACACAAAAGCTTTGCCAGAGTTACGGCCTATTGCGCCGTTATCTAATAAAAGGAGACGAGGCTTACGTTGGCTTTCGCTCATATTTTTAAAGGGAGCTTTTATTGCACCATTACATGAGTGCACAATGCGGAAATGGTTTCTTGTGTTTAGTTTATGACTTCTTCAACTTTTTGTACAATTAAGGAAGTCATTACTGATTATGGGACATAGAAAATAGTTTATGAAAGCTTGAAATATTTTAGGTTCTAACGAACGATTGGCAATCGATAAGCATTTACCTGGTGATGTTACAGCACAGAAGAAAACAGAGTCGTATCACATACCTGAAAATAAAGAGAGGCATTGGGTTAATGACAAGACACTCCTCGTTCAAGACATTATCATGTACCAAACTGTACTTTAAAGTTCACAGTTTTGCATTTTCCATTTTCATTTTCATTTTATTCACCAACGAAGAAGACATCACAGCCGAAAGCTCGTGTATTTGTTTCATCTATACCTGACAGATTAAAAGTGTTTAACTACATTACTTTATAACGCTGATTTTATTTACATTTATTCGGTTTTTCTCAATCATAAAATAATAAGCATAATACGAGTATTTTAGTTTAATAATGAAGGCATTGCAAAACACTTTATTAGTAGATCAATCTTCATTTCAAATTCAGAAATAATTATTAAATGCATACTGAAATCGCAGTAATTAATTGTCAAAAGTTATTTTCATGGAAATATGGCAGAAAAGATGAAATGTCAAGTAATCATGAAAAGTTATAGTTGATATTTGAAAAAATTAGCATAACATATTTTTAAAACTATACAGAAACGGTCATGTTAAAGTTAGAATATGTCAGAGTCAATTAAAAAATATAATGCATGTACCTGTCAGATTTATATTGTACAGAAAATACGTAACGCCTGTGTACAGAGTACGTATTCAGCAATGTCAGTGATGCTGCGTCAGTACACTGTAAGCGTACTATGTTGTTCATTCTTTCAATCATCCCTCATGATAGCTCATATTCTTTTATATCTTTTTTTTTGTTATCCCCGAATTCTATCATATCGAAGAAAAACAAGAGATTTGTAAGGAAAGTTGGTGGCACCCCGGTCGATATCAATTGCCGTTCAGCACCAAAATGAACAACGTAATCGAAAAGGCTTTTGTGTCTGTACTCCTGCCTCTCTTGCGGTTTTTTTTTCTCTCTTCGTTGAAGCCATTTAATTTCGGTGTCAAAGATGACAAGATTCATCTTCCTTGTTTTTCACGCTAGTAGTGTCAGCCGAAATTTCACCATCCGAGAGCACAACCGGTTCGTAGCCAAGAAACACCAAATCTCTTTCAAATATTTCACACATCGTTCTTATCCCACATTCAAACAAACAAATGTTCTTTATAAAGCAATTTATAACTAAGCACCTAATATTCAGAAAGCTCTGTTTGTAGCGCTACGTTTTTATTTCAATTTTCAATTTACCATAACTCCTCGCTAGGTTAAATGGGAATAATTTATAATTTAATTAATAAAAAAAGCAAATTTAAATAGTACAATTGCAACTACAATCTCTACCCGCAAGCAGCTCCGGAAAAGCCTACGGCGAGGGTCACATGACCAGTTTAGGAAGATGCCCTATTATTCACGCTGCGATAGAGGAATTTTGCGATCGAGAAATATTTATTATTTCTGGTCACTGTAGTAACCCTCTTTTCATTATGGCAATATGAGAGACGCACATTTTCATCACTACTTCAGGATCGAATAAACGAGAATCTGCAAATATCCTTGAATTGTACTTGTATTTTGCAATTGGGGCATAACCTATATGAATCTGAAAATTACTTAAGATATGATTAATTAACTTCGCCCAGACCTGGATTCGAATCAATACCTCAGAACAAAATCTGATTCTGGGTCGAATATGTGACAGATTTATGATCAGTCACCTGATCAACTAAACTATCCCGTTCGAAGTGGCCGATTTTTTTTTTTTTTTTTTTAAATCTTCATAGTGCTTAGTGCACTACAGGATTAACGCATCCTCGTGTTTCTATGGAGATATGTGAGGGGCAGGGTTTATAATTACATCACTTTTTTATAAAATATTATAAAAAAGTGATGTACTTAATAATTGGGTTGTAAAATTAAATCTAAACCCTACAAACATAATTCATCGTCGTTTTGTACGAGGCATCGTTCTGTCGCACGCACTTTGACGTGGTCGTGCCTTCAGGGATGATATTTAGTTCTGCCCACTTGAGTTTGGATGATCATCAAGAAAATCCTTCTTTTGTTGCCACCAAACAACACCACAACGATGGAACTCGCAGTGTGTGTGTGCTTGTCCGTTGGTTGGCCAGAGGTGAGAAAGCCTACTTGACCGTATCCCGGCAATGACCAAACGCAAACATCAAATCATTCTGCCCGAGGCTATCCGAGATGTTCAGGTCGATCTAACGGTCGATGCTAGTTTTGTATTGGCGAACATGTATCCTCCAGAGACACCCCGATCACATCTAAGTTTACTTGGAAAGCGCACTATATAAAAATTATTTACTCCTGGGCTCAGTTGGTGGAAGACAAGTGTAGTGATATATCACATGTAAATATCACAAAGAAGCTTTCAGTGATGTATCACATACCGGTAGAAACTTTCAGTGATGCACGAAGAAACATTCAGTGATGTGTCACATGGAAACTTCATTTTTTAGTGTATTTGATTGTATTTGAAGGTCCAAATTTATTTATTTTTACACATTTTTGTTGTATAACCATTAATTTGACACCTTACAATTTTTTACAATTTTTTTTAAGTATTAATAGTTCAAATTGTTGCCGAATACATTAAAATTCTTTAAAATCCATTCTATTGTAGCATTTTATTCAATTGTTATCATTTTGATTTTCAAATCAACAAAGTACTAATTGTGCATTGGTAAAGAATGGTTCCAATGTTCCTTGGGGTCTCAGGAAAATATCCAAGGTGTTCTACCGCGGAGAGTGTCCAGCGCCAATTTCTTCTCATCACGTCGGCTTATTCGGATCAGGCCACCGAATGGGCCAAAGAACGCGTGTCCGATCTTTCAATTATCGCTATGTTTGGTCGGAATTGAAATGGACAGTGACAGGTCGACGGGGTTAAACGAAAAAGCCCCGCCAATGCCCTGCCAGCCCAGAAGAAACGACTCGTTTATCCCCATGCCCCAAAAGCCCCAATGACCCAAAAAAAAAGAAGAAAAAAGTAACAATCCTTCCAGTTTTTTTTTTTCGCTAATCAATTCGTTTTGTGTTTGGCACACGGTTTCACATTTCTTTGACTATTTTGAAAACCAAAAATAAATCGACATTAGATGAACTTTGGGCTTGGGGTGAATTATTATAGCAACAAACATTTAGATGTAATTAATTTTCTGTACTTTTTCTAAAATTACGAATGAATATTTGTACTTTAATTCGATTCCGGGTTCGATTCCCGGCGCAGGCTTTCGTTGATTCGTTAGCCTGGGGTACTGGCGTCACCCCTGAGCTTCCATTAGGGAGTCCAGAGCTTAGAGGTGGAGCCCCGGCAGCCTGGCTATTCCTGCTGCCATTCCCCTTTCATTCCCTTCCCCTTTCATTCCCTTCCCTGCCTCTCACAATCTCCTTAGAGACACGAGGGTGCAGTAATCCTGTAGTGCACTAGGCACTACTGTGATTTAAATAAAAAAAATATATTATGAGTTAGAATTTTCGGTTGTTCATTTAATTTCCACATCCCTTTTTTGGTCTGCGCTAAATTAGCTGAATTCGCTGTTAGGTTGTTTTTTCATTGTTTTATTTCTTGGTTTCCGTTTCCGGTGCACAGGCCTACAAGTATCATCTGCGCATGCACGAACGCACCCACAACGGCAACTTCCTGCGCTGCACGTACCTGGGCTGCACCTACCAGACCATATACGAGCCCTCCTTGCAGACCCACCTGGCCACGCATACCAAGACCAAGCTCTACCAATGCGAGGTCAGTGGCACCCGTGTGCTCGCCTCGGGGGAATTAAGAGAGCAATTTTGATTTTTATCTGGGGAAAGTCAAAATAATAATTTAGATTTCTCTCAAGTAAACTCTTAACTGGAAAAAAACTTTGATTTTCGTGATTTAGGAATTTAGGATTTTGGTCGGGGTCAGTCAGAGTATATTTTGCTTACGATTAAGGAAAAAGATTACCATCTTTAAATTGGCCAGGCATAATCGGCGAAATATTTTATTTTTACCAGAGGCAGTCAAAATAATTTTTCATTTTGATCAGTGAAAGACAGGATAAATGTTTCTTTTGGTCGATGAAAGTAGGATAAAATGTAGATTTCGCCCCGGAGATTTAGGCCAGGTAGAGTCAGCAAAATGTTCGATTTTAACCAAGAAAAGTCAATATTCAGAAAATTTCAGAGAAAACACAGATTGTCAGAGCTCAGTTGGAACCCTGAAAGAATTATTAGCAACATTTGTATTTTTCAACACTCCTAATAAAAATTAAATTTTTTACTCATGACCACCACAGGTGTGCGGACAAAGTTTCGCCCTCAAACAGAGCCTCGGCCGTCATTCCAAGCTACACGACGCCGCGGCCAATCTGCTGCACTGTTCCATCTGTCCCTACACCAGCACGCGACGCGACAAACTGCGCGATCACCACCGGAAGTCACATGGTGCCTCGCCCGATCAGCATCAGTTGGCCGTCACTTAACAGTGCTTGTTCCAGTAAAGTTGGACGATTGCCTTTAAATCATCCCCCGCTCTTTGCAATTGAAGCGTCGTCTTCTCCGCCATCTTGGATCGAACTTTCTGGTAAATTTTCTACCGTACATTATTTTGTAACATTTTTACCATAAACATCATTATTTTCGAAATAGTGTCCTTGTGCAACCCTGCGGCCAAACAATTGCTCAAAATATTTTAAAAAACCGATTTGAACAACGTCCGGCAATGCCTGCGGCGAATTTTGCATAATATTATTTGCATCGGTTAAGTGCTAGTTATCTCTGATTGGGAAAGTAATTAATGTATTTCCTAAGATTTCATTCCAAAAAGTGTAAAACTAAAAAAGGAGGAAAAAGCCGCAATGACCCACACAAATTGATTTTTACACGAGAGGCGATTCGACATAAACAACCAGATCTGTCTGAGACCAATTTCAAAACTATTAACTCTTGTTCAATGATCACTAATCATTTATGTTGCATTATAATCGCAAAAAACACCGCTTTGTGGCACTACGTCACCCAAAATACTCAATTGACTTGGCTTTTTGCTATTTTAATCTGTTTAAAACAATTAGACAATTTAAGGGGCAGCGCCGCTTAGCACAGTATTCTATGCAAAATTCGACGCGAGCATTCGTTCTTGCAGGACGTTGTTTAAAATGACTTTTAAAAATATTTTGAGCAATTGTATGACCGCAGGGAGAAGTGTATTGTTGCACAAGGACACTATTTAGAAAATAATAATGTTTAAATTCATATATGTTCCGTAGAATGTTTTCTCATTATTTTTTGAATTATTGAATTACATGTATATGTATTATTTGTTGAACTTAGTGAAATATATATGAGGAGAGATTTTTTCATACAAGACGACATTTTCTTACCGCATAATGTATATGAACCTAGTCCACGGATGATGTTAAGGCCCATGCTTGTGGTCATTCGTGGTGGATAAATATACATTTTGTGTTTTAGTGAAGTCTGAAACCGATATTATTGTGCACAAAAAAAGTGTCTCGCTTGCAGATTTTTATTTAGACGATTTATTTATAGTTCGTTGAAATCGCCGGCTGCGCCACTGATTTGGTTATCACTTTGAGAAGTTTGAGAAGGGCGTTCGTAACTCGAAATCGTTGCGCCGTCTGGTGGCGACAAGGGACCAAGTCGACTGTGGAATAGCTCGTCCACTACTTGGATGTGGATGGGATCGAATAAATGAGAGTCCGCGCACGGAATCGAATCCGGGACTGT
>JAUJYS010004631.1:0-11758 GCA_033995665.1 Melogona broelemanni | reverse complement strand
ATTTGCAATGACTTTTGGTGACCCTAGATTTTTGTCAAAGTCTTTTTTGACAGGCCTGCTGTCATGCTGAGTGCCAGAGAGACAAAAACGTACGGCCCGGGAACCTTGACTTCCTACGTGCGGCTTCCAAAACGGTATCCTTGACTGTGTAATAGTTTTGAATAACTCCGCCGAGCTGGGGAATTTTTCCCACCCCGTGGTGGTCAATACGTCATGGTAGTGAATTACTAGACTCTTAATGGTATGGCTCTGTATGCCTTCTGTTGGCGATGGACAATTCCTGTTTTGCAGGATTGAATCAAATTAACAGTTTTAACGTTCAGGTTTCGGCCGGGGAATTGAACCCATGCTGGCATAGTTTGTTCGTCGCGGTAAACACTACGCCACACAGCACCTCTGAATATTTTTTGTTGATTCATACAATTTTAAAACATTCTTAAATTCAGAATTGAATAATGACATAGTTAATTACTAAATTAGTATATTCATTCATTTAAATAAACACATCTTAGATGATTGGATGATTTGTGGTGAAACTGAAATAGCAAATAAATTTGCGTCGCGCTTAAATACAATTTTTTTAATACCAATTTGCGGCAACTTTAATAAACATTTGCAAATTTAGCTAAATTCTAAAGATTTGTTGTTAAATTGAAACATTCATAAAAATTTTGTCGCTTTTGATGACAAATTTTGATATACACTGTATTTTTATTGATTTGTCGACTCTGTCGACCAAAATCAAAACATAAATTATTCAAAAATATGTTGTTCTGCGTACAATATGAAGCGAGCGCGTTAACAAGTTTTTACATACCTTAAAAAAATGTAACTGTAACTGTAACTGTTAAAAAAAATGTAACTGTAACCAAAAACAAAGGAACATCATGAAAAAAAAATGAAAGCAACGAAAGTACGTACGCACCGATGGCTCAGTGGGTATGGAAACAAACATCCTAGGAAACGGGTGGTCCCGGGTTCGATTCCCGGCGCATTCTCTCGTTTATTCGACGAGCCTGGGGTACTGCCACTTCCAAGAGAGCTTGGGAGTCCAGAGCTTAGGGGTGGATCCCCGGCAACCTGGGGATATAAGCTGCCATTCCCCTTCCCCTTACATATCTCCATAGAGACACGAGGGTGCAGTAATCCTGTAGTGATTAGCACTACGGTGATTTAAAAAATAATAAAAAAGTAACGTCCCATTTTCAAATATTACTCCCCAACACTATCGAACTTTCGTATGTCATTTGACTCGTTTTCGAAAAACGACAACAAATACGGATTTCAACCGAGTTTTAGTCGAAACGATTGAAACGAACGATTGCGCAAACGACGGTCTGTAAGGTATAGTGGCCACCCTGCGGTCGGCCGTTATTCGACCGTCAATGTAGGCTAGATACTGGGGCTAAGGCCATATTGGGCGGGGTTCGACCCGTGTCTCTCCAGTGAATCGCCTCGTGTGTCTTACTTACGAATTAGCTTTTAATGATTTGTCAAACGCTGCTGCACGTGCGTGCTATGCGCTCTTTCTTACCAGGTACATACCAGGTACATACCTGAGAAACCATACGGGCGGGCGGCGGGCGGCTGACAACTCGCATTGACGTTGTCCGCCACTGATGATGAAAGGTGGGCGGGATTCCTGACTGGGCGCAGTGACATGCACATTCTACGAGCGTCCACCGGCCAGTCTAGATCAAGGTTTTTACAGTGGGGGGAACAAATCTCTTTCGACACCGCACACTGTCAAGATGGCCTCAATTTGTGCGGTTGTATCGCGAGAAAATTTTATTGTGTCGAGTCATGGCTAATTGGATTGATTTTTCAGCGGCCAATTCTAATTTGAATGTGTGGTTTACGTTTGCCGATGTCCTTAATTCGTGGCTTATTTAAAATTTAAATAATAATTCGTGGTACAGCCAACTGACACTATTGTGCGACGATCTCTGGTTTGATTCGCGGTCCGGGCTCTAGTTTATTTTTATTTTATTTATTTTTTAAATAACCGTAGTGCCTAGTGCACTACAGTATTACTGCACCCTCGGATCTCTATGGAGATATGTGAAGGGAAGGGAAGGGATGGGAAATGGCAGCTGGAATAGCCAGGCTGCAGGATCCACCCCTAAGCTCTGAACTTCCTAATAAAAGCTCAGGGGTGACACTAGTATCCCAGGCAAACGAATAAACGAAAGCATGCGCCGGGAATCGAACCCGGGACCATCGGCTTCGTAGGATGTTGCCATACCCACTGAGCCATCGGTACTGGTGATTCGATTCGTGGTACTGGTGAAAACGGGCCCCTCAAAATTTCCCTGGGTGTTATTAATTAGAATAATTGCCAAAAAAATAATGCGAAATAAAATGATATTACTTACATAAAAATAGCTCCGATGGCGCAAATACTAATTTATTCTACGTTATTTGTGGGGTCTAGCCAACTTATCGTCGTTTTATCCACGGTGCGCCCGGTAATGTAAAGCCCCGTACTTGTGGTCAGTTGTCTCTTCCAATTTTTTATAAGTTTTTTTTATATTTTTTATTTGGGTTGAGCATTTCGTTCAGTTCTATCCTTGTATGTTTAACTCAATCAAAGCTCATTTATTTGAATCTCCACTACATAACTTCCAGTAAAATAATCACATTTTCCATTTTTTAAATAAAATTTCTCAATTTCTAGATTTCGTAAGAAATGTAAAGTGGAAAGCTGCCTTTTGCAAAAGCATCTTAAAAACGATTGTATCACATCTGCTTCTTGAGCAATGATTTCATGTCTTACCGACTGAAATTCAGTTGCAATTCAGCAATCGAGTTGTTCTGAAGGAGTTGTTCAATTTTGTAGTGGTTCTTGAGACCGAGTGTGTGTCGATATATCTAAAGAAAACAAATGTACATATGGAACATGCAAACAGTTGTGTTCGCTCTCAAGAAATCAATAAATGCAAATTCCAATGCAGTTTATTTAAGTGTAAATGGCGACCGCTTTCTTTGTATTTGGCGTTCGAATGTAAAAACGGTTTGGTTTATGGGAAAACGGTAAGCTGAAATCTCTGGCATGCCACCCGCTGGTCCGGTGCATATGTCAACACCTTCGCAAGTATGTCCCGTTGCCGTCGCCGAGGGGGCGCGTCGATCGACCTTGCAACTTGTATCTCATTTCCATGTACAAATAGTTCACGCGCTTTCCAGCTTTTTCGAGACTATTTGACAGTCGCATGACATACCGTTAGTGCTCGGGTTACATGTCCTCTATGCGCCTGACGCTAATGCTTTTAATTAGAGATATGGAATGGCGATCGTCTATAAGAAACGGAAACTAGATATCTATTCATTTTTATGTGCAGTTGTCATTGGGAAACTGGCACAGTTCTTTACTTTTAGGTTATTTTTATTCCTGATCTCTGTAGTGAATATCATTACAGGAGATTGGGTACTCTTCGTTATAATTTCGGAGCAAATAGTAGTAAAATTAATAAGTTAAATTATATGTTTAATGTCATAAGATTTTTTTAAATTATGTTTTTAACTGCTCTAACCGCATTTGCTTTGTTCTGCTAGTACATAATGCAAAAAACTAAACGCAACTCGTTAAACTCGTCAACTCGATAAGAAATTAAATTTAAATGGTAAAAAAATAAGTCACTGATCTTGGAGATTTCTTTTCTTATCTATAGATATATTGAATAAGTCAATATTTTATTAGTGACGTCACGATTAAGTCTAGTTAAGTAAGTTATGATCTTACTTAGCTGATAAAAATGTACAGGGCCAGTATATTAACTGGTAAACTGAATTGACTATGAAAGTGCAACCTAAATTCAAACTGTCATACGTTTCATTACTGCGAACGCCGTTCCAAAAGCCAGAGCGCAAATCGACCGCCCACTATTCAAGTGCTGCGCCTCGTAGTTCGAAACCCCGTCACCAGGGTCGCCTTTATTCGCCCGCACCGCAGCTCTATTATCAGTGTGAGTAGATGGAGAGAATCAGTGTTGAGGAATTCCTTTGAAAGATCACGTGCGCCCTCGCGCAATTGGTGTCCATTGAGCAACCTTAGCTTGCGCGCGACCATGTCAGCCACTTTTAATTATACAAAGTCACCGCCTGATCGCAATCACGGGTTAACACTATTTGCGCATTCCTTAAGTCAACCACTCAGTAAATAGCGCCCACTCAATCAGCACTCCCACTACAGTTGAAGGAAAGGGTGGCTTACATCTAAATTGTTAGGAGTGCTGTGTGATGTAGTGAGTCGCTGAGACTGACTACTAGACTACAACGATTTACGTCGTTTCTTTCAAATTTGTCTGATTAACTTAGTCTAAATATGTTTTTTTTTTTAGCTTAACTTAACACAAATATGATTAATTTTTGTTAAGGAGGCTTACCAACGTGTTCGTCTCAAAGCCGCTACAGGGGGCGACCTGGTAATTTTGACCTAGCCTAGGCAAGGATCAAGGATAGGTAAGGATCTTTAACGTGTGCCTGATATCGTACAGGCAAGGGTCTCGTTTTTACTTCCATTCCGAATGAAAGCGTGCCCACGAATTTCTCTCGCCAAAAAATTCCGGAGGTCTCGGCCGGGAATTGAACCCGCGATCACGGGTGTAGTAAGCGGGCATGCATATCCATTTTCACTCGGCACCTCTATCATTTATTTTAGCTTAACTTAATCTAAATATGATTTCGTTTAGCTTAATTTAGTCTAAATATGATTTCCTTTAGCTCAACTCAGATCAACTTTAGCTTAAGAATAATCTGCATGTATATTAACATTTTACCCCGACGTTCTGCACCAGTGTAACAGAACTGCCCACTGTACCTTGTGGAAATGAATATAAATAAATAAGTCAGGAGCACGTTAAAAATCCCTACCAGGGTACCCTATATGGCCATTAATGACCGGACACCTACCTTGCTGTTTTAGGGGGTGTCTGGTCATTAATTACCATATAGTGTATGAAACAATTTAAAGGTTGCTTACCTACTAAAAGCAATGAAAAAAAAATTCGTTTTCATATAACCTTGTGAAGAACAATATAAAACGTCTCTGCGAAACGAACGACATTAAATCACCCTTTCCACTAAGCCCACTATAAAATTAAGTCTCCCAACCGTTTTTAAACCCTGTAATTGAACGCCCACCCCATGCGTGTTTAACAACACCACCAATAAAGGTGCCGGTAGTTGCACCTCTACCTGCATGAGTGCATGTACATTTGCTTTTACATGCATAGTCTGTTTGGAAAATAGATTTAAAACATGTTGCTTCGTCTAGGGACATGGTGTAAATTATCGGTCACTGGGTGTAGGTTGGCCAACATCTCTATACGTGGCGCTTAAGCCCTCGGCTATAAAGTTGTAGACCTAAAAAAAACACTATTGATTTTTTTCTTCTAGGAATGCGGGTTACCCCTTTTTATTAATTCCCTTTCGAAGCGCACCGAGACACCCTGACAAAATAGCTCCCTATGTTCAATAGTGGGTGTGTTGATGTGTTGCAGAAAGGCTGGTGGATGTCTTAGGGTAGGTAGCATATTGGCCGCGGGTGGACATTCCATCTCGATTCAACACCTAATCAATCAATATAGCCTTGTGCCAAATTTATGCCGCGACGTTCAATAATCGAATTACGGACGGGGGTAACCTTTAAGTTCCAATGTGACCATTATCTGTTGAGAACAAGGAGTGCATCAAGGGGGCGTTGGAAATATGTGTCCTCTTGAGACCACGCGGTGTCATTTTAAATGTCCGGGTTTTCAAAGAATCGTCAAGTTCCATTCCGGCATGTGAGTGAGGTAAACGTATTTTTTATTTTTTTTTATTTTTTTTTTTTTGGCTGATCACGGTATAACATTATATTGTTTAGTAACATGTCTGCAATCGTATATGTTTTAAATGATATGTTGTTATTTTATTAAAGGAGAGTTCGTCAGACTCTGTTAATCTTTCTTTTTATTGCTGTAGCGGAACATTTTAATCGTTAAAATACGAAACGATACTGTTAAAATAAGGAGTATATGAGCACAAAAACAAAACCACACGGTGCACATAGGGTAAATCGCCCGATCATCTTTCTCGACAACTTATTTTAATCGTGACTTTAAATTCAAATACGTCGTTTATTACCTGATCCGTTATCTGATTGACTAATCCCTTCGTTTAAATAACTTGATACTTTCATTTATTTAATTGATCCCTTTGCTTAAATTTCTGATCCCTTAATTTATTTTATCGATTACGTTGCTTAAACTACTAGCCTAACCCCCCTGCGTTAATTAGTTTAATTATCCATTCGTTTAAATAACTTGGTCTGGTTATTTAGTTTACTTGATCCCATCGTTAAATTCTTTGATTCCTTAAACTTTTTTTTAATTATTATGTTTTATTTTCTAAATTTCAAATGTAACGTTTAAAAAACTAGCAACACGATTGTAACATCAGGAGCTTAGGGGTGGATCCTGCAGTATGGCTATTCCAGCTGCCATCCCTCTTCCCTTCCCTTCCCTGCCCCTCACATATCTCCACAGAGACACGAGGGTACAGTAATCCTATAGTGCACTAGGTGCTACGGTGATTTAAAAAAAAATATATGCCCAAGGCATTATTTTTAATAAACGAAAGAAAATTAGGAGCCGTGTAGTAAGACAAGAAATAATTAAGGTGTATCCTTGACCATGAGGATGAGGACGGCAACACTTCCAAGAAATCCAAAAATATCGAATTTAATTATTTCTGAAGCTGAGTTTCCCTAATTCCTTTTTGTTATTATTTCTTAATGGTAATAATTAATTTTGATATTTTTGGATTTCCTGGAAGTGTTGCCGTCCTCATCCTCATCCTCATGGTCAAGGATACACCTTAATTATTTCTGGCATTATTTTTGCAGTATAAATTAAAACAGTAATCCTGTAGTGCACTAGGCGCTACGGTGTTTAAAAAAAAATATATATATATCGATGTGAAGTAAACAGTATATTTCATTTTCGATATTATAAACTGTATTGTTTCGTGAAGCCACTCTTATGAGCTACACTGGCGCAGAACGTCGAGGGAAACGGCAGATGAATGGCTACGACAGAAACTTCGTCGAAAAAATCTTGCAATTGAATGTCAACGTATTTCAGTTAAGTTTTCGGTTCACCACCTTCATAGTCGAGCGTTTACAACGCCTGGTATTTATTCCAATCACAAGTTCGTGCAGTGAAGTTATTTAAAAGGAAAATAATCAGCAGCACATAAGCTGTCAAATGCCTTAATCTACAGATAGTACAAAGTAAAAAGCCCGGTAATGGTGTGGTGTGATACGGGTGTGGGAGGCTTGATGTATATTTACCTTACCGGGCCCGTTCGAAATTAGTTTTCCAAGATCCTCTCAACTCTTTCGTCGACTGTAGTTGCGACCTCGCTGGTGAGGTGGCGCTGTTGGTATGTAGGACAGAGGCAGCGAGGATGATGGCTCAGAGAGACTATTTGTGTGGCGGCAACGGCAGCCATTACAACTGCGCAAAAACTTTGTAGCTCGAATACGGTGAAGGTCACTGTGACTTTTCATCGCGGGAAAACACACTTACACACAGTGTCTCTGTCGTTCGCTCGCCTAACTGACAATGTCGGAGAGCTTCCCCTTTGCCAACGCTAGCGACGAACCACCTCAACCTTTTCACTAACCCCGCCCCCAAATTTATTTCTACGTTATTCGCCCATATTTTACATCGGCGTGGTCGGCACACTTTTTAACCCAATCCCTGGATCCCAAAAGCATTACTACCGTCTTTTCCGTTTCTTTGCCAGCGGCACTATGCCAGGAAATGCTGACTAATAGCCCTTTAAGCGCTATAGACTAGCCTGACTCGTCCACGTTCACTGCGTGTACATTAACACGGGAGATATAGGCATGTTCTTTCACCTAATAATTAATACAATTTCATAAATGCGAATCGGATTTGAATTTATCCATTGCGCTGTAGCTTGAACTTAAACTTAAAGGTGAGAGATGAGTCTTCCGAAATAAACGTATCGCTTAAAGGGTTAATCGCGATCAAATTGGTGGGGCGACGGATTGAGGGAAATTTTGATGACTGGAACAAAGTCTTCGCGGATTTACTTATTATTGTGCGGAGATTGCAGTGCGGACCTTTGTCGCGCTTTTTTTTTAAATAGCATGGGAATAATTTTATTATTTTATTTTTATTTACGATCACTGATTGTCATCGCTGGAGCGAATAACATAACTGGATATTCTGTACCCCTCTAGTCGCTTGAGCAATTATGAAGGGGTACCTTTTTACTTGTACCTCGGTGTCGAATGACGAAAGCGCGAGCCAGGAATCGAATCCGGGATCGCCGTACACATGGTAGATGCAATACCACTGAACTATGGCGATCGTACACCCGTGTATTAATCAAATTCTAATTTTATTTAATTGACTTTAACCTAGACCGAGATACGAACCGAGACCTCAGATAAACAAATTGTACAGTATTTTTTTTTATTATTATTATTTTTTTTAAATCACCGTAGCACCTAGCTCACTACAGGGTTACTGCACCCTGATGTCTCTATGGAGATGTGTGAGGGGCAGGGAAGGAAAGAGGGATGGCAGCTGGAATAGCCAGGTTGCAGGATCAACCCCTGAGGTGTAATGATATGTGGTTAAAATTGCTATCGACCAGCGTTATGAAATCGCGTTTTATAATTGTGGTCTGAATTTTTCTCAAAAACATAAGACAAAAAAAAAATTAGTCATTAAATTAAAGCGTTAAAGATTACCTTTTTTCTTCGAAAATTTCGCACCGCCCCCTCCATTGCGATTAGTTCGCCACTGTTTGTGAACCACCGTTCAATATTACCCGGGCACCGTCGCGAAGAAGTTGATACAGGAACGGGGGGAAAACCGTTATCAAATTATGCACTGGCCCCCGAAGCCCTTCCAACCATTTCGCGTCGCGGTTTCGCCTATACACAACGGTGCCCGTGCCTGACCTTGTTTTTTGATTTGCCTCCTTTCACCCTCTCCACCCCCCACCCTCTCCACCCCCACCCTCTCCACCCCCCCACCCTCTCGACATCTCTGTGCCAACAGGACCACCCCTCTTCCCCAACTCTTTTCTGGGCCGGGCTACACGACATTGACGGTGCACTCGATATTCGGGTAATATACGGGAGATAGCGCCCTGGCAAACATCAATGCCACCCCCGACTACTGAGACCTATTCGTCCCCAACCCTCGCCTCCCCTCGAAATGATGAAAAAGCCATAATCTAAATTTTACGACTGAAAAGTTGTCGCACCGATGCTGCATCAAAGAGAAAGAGCGAGCTAGCTGGCAAAGCGTAATCAACGGTTGTGCAGGCCCTTTCATATTTTTTGCCTATCCGATTTATCGCGTCTAAGAAGCGAGCGTCAATCCCAAGGGGACCTCGCATCAGTTGTACCCGACGAGTGTCATTTTGGTACCCGTCATCCAGTGTCTTCTCAGACACACTCATGTCTCGAGTGTGGTTACCATTTGGTATCCAAATGGAGATAATGTCATCCATTTTAATATATATTGTTCTCCAGATCTCCATTTACCTTAAATTCCCTCTTTTAGTTTTTACGTCAAGGAAGTTTTGGCCATAGACATAGGTACGAAGCCGACGGTCCCGGGTTCGATTCCCGGCGCAGGCTCTCGTTTATTCGTTAGCCTGGGGTACTGGTGTCACCCCTGATCTTCCATTAGGGAGTCCAGAGCTAAGGGGTGGATCCTGCAGCCTGGCTATTCCAGTTGCCATCCCTCTTCCCTTCCCTGCCTCTCACCTATCTCCACAGATACACGAGGGTGCAGTAATCCTGTAGTGCACTAGGCGCTACGGTGATTTAAAAAAAAATGAAATAAGTAATTTTGTCATGTACTAGTTTTTTCAATTTACTTCAAATTATGTTTTTTTAGTTACGCGTTACAGTATCCTTACAGCAAGTGTTATCTGCATTATTTTTTATAACTTTCTTGAACAAATATTGATAGTCTTTCGGGAGAGCAAATTTAATATAAATTTTATTTTTGCATTTCTGCTGGCGATAAGGCTTTTTCCCCGCAGATTTGTATTCTTTCAAATTGAATTTTTTATATATTTCAAATGACTTTCATTTTCAATGAACTTTAGAATATAGAATCTGAATGTCTTTCATTTCATATTAGGCCGTCATCATAGTAGGATCAGTCTAGGTCAGTGGGTATGGCAACATACTGCTGAGCGGGTAGTCCCGTGTTCAATTCCCGGCGATGGCTGCAGGATCTTGGGGTACTGGTGAAAATGTGTCCTTCACAGATTTCCTAAGCATCACGAAGGTAACAGAATATCCTGCAGTGAAATTCACTCGCTGAGAAGAATTTACCCACAAAAAAAATAGATTGACCTCTTTTTCATAGCATCTGGCAACCCTTGTCTCGATGGAGTTTGGCAAGAAGGATGGAGAGAGGAAAATTGTTACTCGGTCGAAAGTGTTTCGCTAATTATGTGGCTTTCTACAGTATATCCGGCTGCGACACAATACCGTTGAGAAACCGTATGTAAAGAGAACCGTGTCCCCGATGATGCTCTTGACGAAAATCCCTGATGATGCTTTCGACGAAAGTCCCCGATTATGCTCTCGATGTGGTTTTTTTTCCTCTCGTTTTTTTTGTGGTTAAGGTCACGCCATATTCAAAATTGATGTGTAAAATTTTTGCATCAAAAATGCCATCATCGTCTGGCTTGAAAAGGTCACGTTTTTTTGGCTGTTTTTGTGTTAGGGAGAGTCTGGATTGATTGAAGTGGGTTTTCCTTCTCTTTTGGCTCGCTTGTCAACTTTCAAGTTCTTGGCCTCGAAAATGGGTCTCTCAAAGCGCGCGGCTGAAGAAAAAAAAAATCGAGGGGTTTGCGGTGATGATGGCGCAATGTCACATTTTTATGTCCCCGTTTCGTGTGCTGGCCGAAAAGAGCGAGACGCGGACGACGGGAGAATGATAACAAACTGGTGTTGCGAGTCTGTGTGTTTACAAGCATTCGGTTACTGTAGCTCGTATGCTTGCTCGTAGTAATAGTTATAGTTATAGTAATAGGGTACGAACCGGTGGCTCAGTGGGTATGGGGACATGCTACAAAGCCGACGGTCCCGGGTTCGATTCTCTGCGCAGGCTTTCGTTTATTCGTTCGCCTGGGGTACTGGCGTCACCCCTGAGCTTCCATTAGGGGGTCCAGAGCTTAGGGGTGGACCCTGCAGTCTGGCTATTCCAGCTGCATCTCCCTTCCCTTCCCTGCCCCTCACGTAACTCCACAGATACACGAGGGTGCAGTAATCCTGTTGTGCACTAGGGGCTACGGTGATTTAAAAAAAAAATAGAAGCATAAATACGTATTGATCAGTAAATTATTTATGATTAAAAACATAGTCCCAAATGTAGGTATGCTTACAACACTTTGTTATAATAGTATCGCTTGGTAGTTGACAATATATGAAGTGTAGAACACACGAAGGCATGTTAATTAAAATGTACTTTTCGATTTAATTCTGATGAACGTCGGATTGTGATTGTTTTTATAACTGACGGATTAAATTGTCTTAGATGTTTCCAATTTGAAGTAGTATTTTAAAGTTTGTTTTTTTAATAATTAGTTCGAAAGAACGTTATTGTAATTGATGGTTGTTGCCAAAATGGTCACACAATCGTTCCAAAGGCCAGAGTGACCAGACTGATGCCAGCATTGCTGCCCCCATGCAAACGCAATCACACAT
>JAUJYS010004630.1:0-11758 GCA_033995665.1 Melogona broelemanni | reverse complement strand
CAGGCTTTCGTTTATTCGTTAGCCTGGGGTACTGGCGTCACCCCTGAGCTTCCATTAGTGAGTCCAGAGCTTAGGGGGGGATCCTGCAGCCAGGCTATTCCAGCTGCCATTCCCCATCCCTTCCCTTCCCTGCCCCTCGCACATCTTCATAGAGACATGAGGGTGCAGTAGGCACTACGGTGATTCATAAAAATAAAAAAGTTAATAAATTACAGGTCGACTATGCTCTGTTTATAGTTTTCCGTGGCAGCAGTTAATTACTTTATATGCGTTGTATGCAAAAAGGTAATCCCAAGTTGCCTTAACTTAGCAATTTAAATTATAAATAAAATATAATTATAATAAAATATAAATTAACAATAATAATCAATTAACAATCACTTAGGAAGACAGCCTGCGATGACTAAATTTACTGTTTAATCTCCTGTATATCACTCCGAAACAATTACAATATGCAGCCGCAACCAACCCAGCATGGTGGCCTTCATGGCGCGGATTCACTTATCGTTAACTGTTTATGCCATATTTGAACAGCGCGCACCTATTAGGAAATCTGAAAAAAGCATAAGAAGTAAACTGCAACGACCACCTGGTAATTACCAGTTGCGTGACCGAATAAATAACAAAACTGTACCGTGTCATTTTCTATAGGCGTAAACCCCCCGTATTTGTACAAAAACCTATTAGAATATGTACGCAGCCCGAGTCGAGAGATAATTTGTGGCAATTGTCGGCAATAAATTGTGGCACCATCACGACTCTGCAAATACGACCTAAATATAGGTCCAAAATTGAGATTATTGGGACGTTTTCAATTTCTGACATTTTTAAAGAGTATTTCTGGAGGTATCGGTGTTGTAGTGGTAAGCGTTAGCGTCAATTATGCACGTGATCGTGTTACGGATCCCAGCCGATACCTCCCTAATTTTTCAACCGAGAAAAATTGGTACCTCCCTTCCAGGGTTTGATTTGCGAGGGGGGGGGGTCGAAGGGGGACTGCTGAGCACCCATGGGCGCCGGCAGTAAGGGGCAAGGGGGTGCGCTTGCACCCCCCTGGAAAATTTTCTGCCGGCGCCCCTAGCATGGGCGCCCCTAGGGGATGGAAAGGGGGGGCACTTGCACCCCCCTGGAAAATTGTCTGCGGGCAAGGGGGAGGGGCACTTGCACCCCCCTGGAAAATTTTCTGCCGGCGCCCATGTGAGCACCTACCCCAAATGACTCAGCCGACCCCTCACTTTTTTTTGGTAAATCGGACGCTGCTTCCTTTTGAATGGAAGCAAAGCCGTGAAACCCGTACCTGCACGTTGTCGGGTACATGTTAAATATCCCTACCTAGGTCAGAAGCCTAGACAGGGACAAATTTCAAATTACCAGGTCGCTCCCCCTGGGGGGAGGGAGGCTGGTAAGCCTACTTACCAACAGTGCAATCCCATATTTTTTCCACATATTGCTTTAATGTTATACGGCGCGGCAATTTTTCCTTCTAAATCTAAATATTAGGGAATTTTGTTTTCTCATGTGTTTCGTAATAGGTACCAGAGTTGGGCGACACCATCTTCGTGGTGCTGCGGAAGCAACCGCTCATCTTTCTCCACTGGTTCCACCACGCCACCGTCCTGGTATGGTCCTTCTACTCTTTCGCCTTCTCCGAGGCGTCCGGCCGCTGGAACGAAACCATGAACTTCAGCGTGCACGCCCTCATGTACAGCTACTATTTCCTGAAAGCGCTGCGCCTGCGCGTGCCCAAAATGGTGTCGCTGGCCATCACCAGCGCCCAACTGCTTCAGATGTGCCTGGGCTTTGCCGTCAACGTGTACGTGATGCGCGCCCTGGCGACCGACCCCAACTCCTGCGCGGTGGAACACGGCAACAACCGGGTCTCCTTCAGCATGTACGCCATCTACCTGCTGCTGTTCGTCTGGTTCTTTTACAATTCCTACCTGCGCAAGAAGACACCGCCGTTGGCGGGTCCGGTGACCAACGGGCTCGCCGGAAGTCTGAAGAACGGAAAAGCTCATTGATGGGAGGGATATGATAGTCTATCCAAAGACGCGGCTTACGAGGCGACCCTAGCGGCAATCGTTGACACTGTGCTTAAGTGCCTCGAATCTGATTTGGCGTAGAGAGAATCAGCAAAAAAGTTGAACTATTGATGTGCATAGTTCAACTTTTATGATTGCGGGACAAAAGTTATATTCGCCTAGTGTACGAAAATATATCTTGTTTGTATTCTTGATCATGAAGGAATTAAATACGGCAACATATGACTTAACTAGGTTTATTTAAATGTAAACTTGTGCAAAATTTTTACAAATTTGTCACAATTATTTTCGTTGTATTGATAACCCATCTCCGCAATGGCTAGTCCGCCCCATGTATGCGAGTGACACTCCATGCATTTTGAAGTCTCCAACTTTACTGTTCCTCAACACGCAATGTCACATTCGTGGTATCGATTATAGCCATAAGGAAATGTGATAAAAGCGAAAAGACGTTTTCCTACCCAGGACGCCATTTTTGGCGCGTGAAAGTGATATAAGAGAAAAAAATTCAAGTTAGCGTCAACAATTGCCGCGAGGTTCGTAATGGCGCGACACATTCACACCTGTATTGTATTTAAAAGATAGATTACCTGTATATGAATTTAGAAAATGTTGTATTGTTACAAGTGGCCTATTAGAATGATGATCATTCAGCGAGTATTTCTATTGTGTTTATTTTTAGTTAAGAAGTAGGATAAGATCCAGTACCTACAGTAGAATCTTGGAGTATAATGCGCTCACATTTTATAGCCATATAATGCATCTTATTTAGAAAACTCAGTCAAAATATTTTTCAAATGCTTTGGTTGTATTGTATTTTAATTTGATGTGTTCTATTTGTTTTATCATATTTAATGTGTATAATTTTAGGTGTGTTTTAAAATCAATTGTGATATCGCTTCAGTGAAAATTTAATTTCACATCCAAAGAGCACAACTGATATTTTCACCAATTTAACTGCCAAACCAATTCAACGATAGTCAAAAGGTAGTCAAGGTTATCATATTTGTTTTGAAACCAAATCGGGTGTTATCTGCTTGGTCTCTTAGAAAAACATCCGATTGCTGAAAGATTTCAAATAGCGTGATTAACTGTATGTTTTTCCATGAAACATTGAATAGTATTTGATTTTTTATTCCGGATCACTAGTGAGTAGCACTACAGGAGGTTATTGTACCCCTCGTGTCGCTGTGACATTGTGTGAGGGGCACATTCCAGTACCACATGATCGAATAAACGAAAATGCATCGCAACTATCCTGACAATCCTGAAGAAATATTGGTTTTTAATGTTTCAAATTGAACAGCAAGAGCACAGAATAAAGTTTTACTCGCACAATTACATTTTTAAACACCTACCATATTTAAATAAACTTTGGCTTGAGGCGCTGCTTTTTAAAATAGATTTTTTTTTATAAAATAATTTTCAAAATCTGTTTTGGACCTGTCTTTCAGATACTTTTGATCTGAATACGGAGGTCTATTTTGATCTCGTCTGCATGCCTTATAATACACATGTATATCAGCTCGATTTCATTTAACAGCTCGATCCCACTTTAGAAGGCCATATACAGTTGTAATGAGCGTATTACATACATTATGCACACACTGTGATAGAAAATGAAATACATTTTTATTTAAGGTCCATATTTGGCAAAATATAAATGTACAAGCAAAAAAAATGAATCCACGACACGTCTAGATCGATATGACATCCCAAGTGCTAATCTCCTAAAATAATCCGTGCAGTGTTAGCGGAAATAATGCTTAAGCGGTCATCATCGTTAATTCAGAACTGTCCTGAAGTCTCATTTCGACCAAATTCGCTTGCTAGGTGGTATCATACTCTTAAACGATGTAAGCAATGTCTACAGTATTCTGCCCTGTCTAACATTTCGTATTGTAAATCACAGCTCATTCACATACTCAGCAAATCCGATTTCGCTAGTCAGCGTTTATTGAAAAATATAAGCTTTACATACAAGTGAGTGAACAAGACCATAGTATTGCCCTAAAAATGATCCTAAAATATATAATACGGACCAAAACGCTTAATATAGTTAACTATTTAGATATGCTTAATGAAAGTGTTTATGTAGCCCAATGTAGCACAAACAATGGGATACTTTAAACCCACGATGATGCTGCCTCGTAAAACATTTCTTATACATTTCAAGTAGATAATGCACTGAATATTGTAGACACACTGTCTAGATACAAGTGCTTATCACCTTTTACCACTAATTCGAAACGTCGTTGAACCATTTTTGAAATTACACTGTGCAAACAGTTTGAACCAAGTTTTCATTTTTAAAATGTCATTTCTTTGATCCTGTGACTTATTTATTCAATGCTTCACGATAATAATGCTTTTACTTTTATGATCATTATAATTTCAGAACACAACTGTTACAGAATGTTAACAAAGCGTTTTTTGTTTGAGAATAAAATTTAACTGTGAAATAAATGCATTTAATAAGTCTTCTTTAATTAATATGCGTATAATTTGTTTGTTCACGTTGTTAATGCGTACATTTTATTTAGGTTGTTAATGTTTACAATTTATCACGTTTAGCTAGAAATATTCTACTGCAATAATTCCAAAGAACGTCTGCTGATCAGTCGAAATCTCCACGTATGTTGAATGAAATTAGCTTAAAAATTTACTTAGCAGAGGTATTATATAAAGGGTAAGACTGTCAGATCAGACGGTAAGAAATGTCTTAGGTCCTTAAGAACTGTTGTTCGCGACAGGTTTCGAACCTGCGCGAATTAGGAACGGGACGGAAAAGTTCCTGTACTAGGAGAAACGTGTTTATATTTTGAGAAACGCATTGTAAAGTGTTTGTTCTTATTTTCTTGTCAGGAACTATGGACTGATTCATTAATAATTTTCGGAGCTGTGCTAACTTTTGACACATTCTTTCTTTCACGCAATTTTGTTTCATTTTCAATGGCAATAGTAGTCTTGGGGTATTTGTGAACACGTGCCAGTCATACATTGTAACACGATCGAGGTTACATAATTTCCTCTAATAATTTAGTTTTCACTACAATGAAGGGAATTTCCCAATTTAAAAAAAATATTTTCTCGATATTACCCCATAAACTGTAGTACTTCCTTTTTGATGTGCTAGGGATATATTCAAATTAATTTTGTGATTTGTGAGAATTAGCTTAACCGCCTCTGACCAACCATAAAAAAATATCCTTCTAAAAAACTGAGTTGTACAGACAAGTGTATTATTAGTCTCCACATTAATCCAACGTTCACCTTATGATGATATACTCGAAAGTTCATGAGCACGAATAAAAAATTAATTAAAACACGAATCAACTAGCCGCAAAAAATATAAAATTATCAATTGATTTTTGCCGCTATAGTTGCCTCAACTAACTCTCTGGAAGTATTTCATTTCCATGAAATCTAACTTTCTGAACTTCAAATTTACGTGACTTTTACATTTTGCAAGATACTAAAAATTGAGCAAAACTGATTAAACGTAAATAAAATCAGTGATTAAAGTCCGATAGTAAGACGCTTTTAATCCTTCAGGTACAGCGACAAGATACTAAAAGTTTTTGTAATCTCGTTCTTTTCAGCGTTCCGGTTCGGCGATTTAAATGTTTGTAATTTTGTGTAATTTTGTGTCTGTTATTTGAATCTTCCGGGTATTATCAGTTTAAAGTTGCTCAACTCTCGCAATAGATGGCGATAGTACCACTGTGCCCTATGAAAACAAAAGATGGAAGTACTGCATGCATCACATATCTATCCATACACCTCTTCTTGACCAGTTGTCCAGTTGCTGGCGCCATCTGCTGTCGAACAACGACACTTTCATTCCTAATCAAAGTCAGCTGATTTCCAGGCGGGAAGTTCAGACAATATTAACACACCAATGTGATGCATTTTCATATAACTTTTGCAATACGTTCGTTGGTTAAAAAGTATCAAATAAAAAATTACAAAGTAATGTATTTGGGGCTAAATCATACAGATGACAAAGGAAATTGAGCATTGACACGTTTAATTAGAAGCTTTACAAGATTTTTGAAGTTTTTTTTATTGATTACTAAATTAGTTCTAATTATTTGCATAATTACCTGTATAACTGTACATTATGCTCTTAATTTTAGAAAAGTTTCATGAGCTTTCAACAATTCAAAAAAATAAATTCTAATTTCATGAAAGGATAATACAATTTATAACTTACTCGTGGAAGGTGTACGAAATTTAAATAGTTTCAAAAAATCAGTATTTATCTCATTTTTTAAAGAATTTTTTTTTTCAAACAAATCCTAACCCGGGGTGCACCGTGAATCGAACATGGAACCGTCGAACCGCGGTTTGGTCGCTTTCTTGACTGTCATTTATGGTCGTGCTAATCCTATTTTACTATAATAATGACCTTCAAGGTTATTATTGCAGGTGTATGCAGTATAATAGTGCAGCTTTGAAAATATGTTTATTTATCTTTATTGTAAAAGAAATGCCATAAAATCGTGTTCTAATTTATTGTTTTTAATGCTTTTCAATTTTTTTTCAGAAATCGGTTAAGACGTTAAGAGACAGGAAAAAAAAGCAGGGATGCCAGACTAGTTTTAAGAACGTGATATGTTTGTTAACACATGTGCCGTCTCAGAAAAATTGCGATTTTTTTATAATCATTAGAAGCCCCTAATTGCAAAATCTAATGACTTGTATAATAAAATCCAGTCATTCATATTTATAGTTACGTGAAAGCGTGCTCAGCTTTAGCAATTCCAGCAATTCAGGAAAACGTGTTACAAAAAAAAAATTGATTGATATTACAGACACCACTTTACGTTCAATATATGAGGGGACCAATTTTTTAATTGAACTTTTTTATATAACGGAATTTCAGCTACAGTTAAAGAACATTTATGGTCGGCAATCGATTGATGATAATATAAAATGGAACATTCTATAAACGCCAAGGTTGGAATTGGTAAATTATTGATACGTGCCTGTGTGGCAACTAATTAAATTAAAAAAAGAATCTCGTTTATACCACGTATCTAATCGAATATCCTTACTGGCGTGGATGACATTTTTTTGCTGTCTATATTGCAGGTGTGAATCAAAATGTGCATTCACAGTGCATTTTGCCAGAACTTTTTCACTCGAGGCTGTCTTAACGTTGCTTAACACTGACTCGTAAGACAACCTGTGTGCTGCATATATGCGTGCTGACCCCTAAGAAAAGCAATTAGTGCTTACTCAGCTGCTATGCTGGACAGTCTGGACAAGCTGGACGAAGCCGGCGGTTCCGGGTTCGATTCCCGGCGCAGGCTTTCGTTTATTCGTTAGACTGGGGTACTGCCCCTGAGCTTTCATTAGGGAGTCCAGAGCTTAGGGGTGGACACTGTAGTCTGGCTATTCCAGCTGCCATCCCTCTTCCCTTCCCTTTCCTGCCTCTCACATATCTCTATAGAGACACGAGGGTGCAGTAATGCTGTAGTGCACTAGGCACTACAGTGATTTAAAAAAAAATATACTAAATATTACCTTTCGCTGGGCTTTCGTTTATCTATGAAGTGAACGTTTCGAAAGTGGTGATGTGATGCCTTTCTTTCTGGCTCACCATTGGTCCAGATAATTTTATTTACACTACGTTATTAGCTTTGTTCTACAGAAAATTATATTTACTAAGAGCGCTCGCTGAGCACAGGCTCACAATGAATTTCGCGTCGACAGTAGCGCTCCCCAAGTCCAAGGGAATGAAATTGTGACAAACTCATCGCCATCAAACGGGAACGCCTCGATCCATTTTTGGGTGGGAACTTTTGGAATAGTTTTGTTCATATTTCTCAGAGGATATCGATCAACTCACCCATCGCTCATCATTAAATCCACGGAAATTTTTGAAAGGCAATTTAGAATGCTAGAAATTTTTCGAGAAATTGATTTTATTCAATTTTTTGTTTGCTAATTCTTTAATCGAAGGAGCAAATTCGGTCAGCGTTCCTTGCGTTGTGGGAACGGAAGCGGGAACGCGTTCCTTTTCAAAAGGAACGAACCCAACACTGATTTTTGTGCTCTACAACTTATATATCGTTGAATTAGCGCGACGGCGCACAAGTTGAGACAAGTTAATCAAACGGCAGGTGGCGCCATACTTTTACATGACGTACGATGTCAGTCTGTCATATCCTTCCTCCAGCAATCGATTATCAGAATTCACTCTTTAAGTCACGCTAAGGTTACCAAATACGCGCAGCTCCCTGAAAGCTTGCTAGCAGCAATCGAGCGAACACAGTCATTATTTATTCCCACCTGTGTGCCAGACACGTAACATGACTGAAAGGCGGTAGCCAAACGAATTTATCAATCTCTGTGACATTGACTCGAATTCCGTTTGACGCATAAAAAAATAATTAGCACTCTGTCGCGTCCACCCAATGCGGGCGCAGTTGACCCCGAATTTGTCGCCACTTTCGAATTTTGTCGGTGTATTGACTAATATATATAGTTTGATAACTAACCGGTTTATTGATTTTTTTTAATCAGTCGATTGATGTTGGGCAAATTAGATCGGCTTGCTATTTTTATTTCGCTCGGCCATTAAAACTCGTGGTTTTTACGACCAATGAATTATTCTGGTGTACGCATGTGTATTACATTGTGTACCAGTACCAAACCTACAACCAAAAAAAAAAAAAAAAAAACGAAAAGCTAAAACTATTTGTCTACAAGTGATCAAATATTTATAAAATGCTTCAAATTATTGTTCACTATTCAAATTATTGTTCACTATTCCATTTTCATTCAAATTTAGTAGAAAGAATGCATTTAGTTAGTACAAGGAAGATTCGGTAGAAACACAAACGTTTCAGCGCATGCTTCATTGAACGTCTGATCCTATTGCAGGCTATTGCAGCAATTGCAACTTCCAAGCCTTTGTAAACAAGCGAAAATCACAGCCATTTGTATGATCTAATGCCCAAATGACTTCGAATACTGGTGTTGTGTTTTTATCTCTATTTTTTTTCGTTGTAAGAGGCTAAACCTTTAAGAATTTAAATAAAAAAGCAAAATTATCAGATAGGTTAGGATTATATGGGGGATAGCCAGATTATATGGGGGATAGCCACCCCTGCCTTTACCTCCAAGCTGCCGGGCAGGAAGTTTAGGGAGAATTAGCCACCCCTTAGCCTCGGTCTAGGTATCGGCTATGATCAGTGTTGTCACCAGAATCCCAGGATCGGATAAACAAGAGCCTACGCCGGTAATCGAACCCGAGATTATCGCGCATGGTCCTCGCGACACAATTCGTCGCCGAGAGATCGCAAAATAATGTTTTAATTATTTTAAAATCTGAACCCGGAATCGACTTGGCATGACAAATATGGCTGACGGTAACTGTTAACGTTGCATATCCACAGACAGCTGGCGCCATCTGGCGCCCAGAGGAAATGTAAGCATTTAGATAGTAGCGAAATTTGAATAAATTAGAACAATTCGACAAACGTTCTAAATTAAATATTTTATATCATATATGGGCATATTAGAAACTCTATTAAAATTTGTGACAAATGAATAAAGCTCGAGATGTCAAAGCAAGTCATTTTCACATTTCAAGGGACAAACCTAGAGCTTTTTTGTAAAAATAAGTTGTCGACTAAAATAAGCTTTTGTAAAAATAAGTTGTCGACTCAACGATAGTTGTCGACTATCGGTACTGCACAGTTTTAAAAATTGACACAAAGACTGAGCGTTAAATCATATTGCAGTAATGCCTCCGTAGTCACATTCAAAATAGAATATACAGTATTAGACCATATATTGACATAACCTGCATTGTTAATGTTCCTATGTAAATAGGGTAGACACACTGACGAAACCTCGTGTCCTAACTCGTGTCAATATACACACCAACTGCTGTTTGGTCAATAGTGAGGAGATCGCGAGACCAATACAGTCGATCACTGAGGACTAGCTTTTGCGCAATTTCGGTGCAAAATGGAAACAACCATGGTGCATGAATTAACTTGTATTCGTCGATATAGGGGTGCGTCTAAAATTGTGTATTTAATCGTGTGAAAGTGCTATGGTGCAGGGACAGCAATATGTTAACGCCGCCAAGTCAACGAAATTTAAAGGGGTAGATCATTTTAAAATATAAAAGAAAGTGAAGTACTGTATTACTGAATGAAATAAAAATAAATATTAGTAAATAAAACAATTTAAAGACTAGTGAATGAAATAAAGTAACTACGAGGGAAAGAAGTAAAATAATAACTAGTGAATGATATAAAATAAATACTAGTTAAAGAAATTTAATAAATGCATGTATACGTGAGTTTAATAAAATAAATAATAGTGAATGAAATAAAATAATTACAAGGGAATGAAGTAAAATTGAAACAAGTGAGTTAAATAAAATAAATACAAGTGAATGAAATAAAATAAATGAAATAAAATTGAAACAAGTGAGTTAAATAAAATAAATACAAGTGAATGAAATAAAATAAATCCTCTATTGGATACCGATTAGACAGTCTAAATGCTGGGCTTACTGGGTCAGCTGGTCACATGAAAATCTTACAATGTATTTTTTACTACTAAATTCCGATATGATAAAATAATCCGTGACTTGGCTGACCAAATGTGAATACCATCAATTGAAAATTTCCTTCCGGGTTGCGTTTTGCATATTTTAAGTAATGTGATGTCTCCTCATTGATCTTTTCGAAGTTCAAGGGGAAATTATCTCCTGATTGAGAGACATTACATGGCCATGTACTTGGTATTGGTATGCTACTATTTAATTTAGTGGAAACATGGTTTAACAATATCTGTATGATCTGAAAATATGGCGTAGGTTCCAGAGCCAAAATACAAAGCAGGGTTTAAAGAATGGTTTTAATGGATGCATTGGTGCAAAAAATGTAAAACTAATGGAATTACCGGATAAATTGCAAAGTGTGCAAGTTACGTTCTGAACACGGACAACCGATCGAAAGGATCTCATAACCATTTATTACTTCCAAAAATGAGTTTAAACTAATAACATTTATGCCCTGATAAAAATAAACGTAATTCGCGTTTTTAATTTATATATGGACTTGACTTACTACTACTGTTACTACAACCTGAAATTAATTAATTCGATTTCTTAGTAATAAAATCCACAATGATCGTCTGTGACTCGTACAAGATCGCTAACTTGATGTAATTTCTACCGCTTAAATATCCAGAGTTGGTTAACTTTAAATGTTGCACCACGTCGGGCATTGATCAATACATGTAGCTTCTTTTTTAATGTCGCAACAAAACTGGTGCACAAAATATAAAAAAAAAAACTGCTTTGGCGGTGCGCTCCGCCATCGCGCCGGGATTACTTTTGAAGTCGCAAGCGTACATTTCGAAATGTCCACTGACGATAACCATCTGATATTATTGAAAATTTACGTTTAATAAAGTTGGAGCGCCAAGGTTGGTTGGTTGGTTACTTCGCGCACACTCCAGTAACGAAAAGGAAAATCCTTGAATTTTTTACAGCCGCACTTGATTTTGTGTGTCCATCGCGTGTTAAGAATGCGTGCCATGAAATGACGGCTGTCGCGATGAAATAAAAAGAGATATTAAATTACGTCAATGACGTTTGACACTTAGGCATATACGCATATTCAGAGCTGTACAAAACGTTTATCATCTGGATTTTTTTTTTTTTTTTTTTTTTTTTTTAA
>JAUJYS010004629.1:0-11759 GCA_033995665.1 Melogona broelemanni | reverse complement strand
AGGCCTAGGACTACTTTCAAACATGTGGTAAACTGCCACAACAACAGGTTAGGGCTAATACCTAAGCCTCAGAAGGTAATGCCCTTCAAATAACCTTCAAAACTTTCCATACAATACTGCAATATCAAAACATGAAATCTTTGGCACAAAACTATCTGGCCTGATCCAGCAAAATACTAAAAATGTTGTAGCGCCCTGAAAATTAGTTCTACAGACTACATCCAGCACTTTCTAAAACGGCCTTGACGAGCCCAGCAATTTGTTTGAGTACCTCTTTTAGGCAAATGTGACCCGAACAGGTCGAAAAGTACGATCCAGCACAAAAGTGCTGGAACGGTTTTGGTGGACGACGGAGCGTCCCACAGACCAGTGTCTGGTATCTTTGTGCAGGTCTTGACCTGTAGAACTTAAGAATCCACCCTTTCTTTGAGAAATATTAACCCTTTAAGATTTTGAAAATTGGCCATCTTATATGGCTCCCTTAGCAAAAATTAACACTGGCCATCCAGCAAAACTTTGAAATGATGTAGCGCGATGAAAAATCAATAGATCACCCAGATCTTTAACATTCTGGAAAGCTCTTAGTGAGCCCGAGATACCATCTCACCCATCCATTAAGAGATTTTGAACCCTTTAACTCGAAACCAGCCATCCAGCACGAAAGTGCTGGATTGGTTTTGCGCGGCACCGGAGCGGCCTACGGACAAAAGTTTACTATTTCCTTGCAGGTCTCGTCAATTCCTACAACATTATTTAGGCACATTTTACTCTAAAATAAACACATCTCAAAAATTGCGAAAACCCATGTTCACACTTGGTCAGCAGGACCATTTTGCTGTTTCAGGCTGGAAAGTGGTAAATTCCATGTCGCCCTTTAAAAGTTACTTTACATTAAAAACAACATGTGTTCTAGACTGAACTCGGTGCGCTGAGCAACTTTGCAAATGCATTCTTTAAGAAAATTTGGCTCCATCAGCCTTAAAATGCCATCCAGCACAAATGTGCTGGATTGGTTTTACCGGACGACGGTTCGTCCTACAGACTTCATCTTAGACTTAAATTGCAGGTCTCATGACCCTCTTTTATATAAACTAAACTTATTTTAGCACAATATTTCTACTTTTAAAGTTATTAATTAAAATCCAATTCTTAAGGTTTAAACTTCTACATTTCCAAAGCCCCTCAGAACAGCAGCACCACACATTACATTGGCCTTTCATAGGCATCTCCTTTGCAGTTTAAATTCCTCAATAAAACCCTCTTATGTTTCAAATCTGTTTATTTATAAAACATTAAAACTTATTCAAAAAGCCTTAACTCAGGCAACACTTATAAACTCAAATTCGACCAACAGGTCCATTGCACATGCTAATATAAAAACTTGCTATTATGCTTAACCCTTTAACTTTTTGGCTAAGGGCCTTAAACATTGTACTCAGGGTAAACTGCCCCTTAAAATAATCCTCAAGAAAAACATCCTATAAAAATGACTCAAGATTAAAAAGCCCCAGATTTCTTAAACACATTTCACCTACAACTCAATGACAATAAACAAAATTCCAAAGGTGCTTCAGATTCAAATTCCAGGCGGGAAAAACACGCCAACAGGTGGCCAAGAAAGGCAAAAACTGAGGGCGCCGCCTCACGGATCGCGAAAAAATGAGGGGTTCGTGACAGTATTTTTCAAGTGAGACGAACTACAAAATTGTTTGGTACACGTTCATATCATGGGCAAGGGTTCGATCGTTGAGACAAAGGGCGTCTTTCAGGACAAAATAACTTTCTGCGAGTAGCCTCTCACGCAGATGGGGAACCTGGCTCGGTACAGCGCCGAAATAAAGACGAACACAGTTTGGCGAACTATCTTTTATAAATATTAGCAAACTATTATTTTACGTAGAGGCAGCATTCGCAAACAACAAGGCTATGTGGGCGCAGTGATCAACAAAAAGTCGATTCACCACGTGCAAATAGTCAAGGTTTTTTTACTAATGGGTCATTTACAACGTTATTTTTTTTTTAAATCACCGTAGTGATAGTGCACTACAGGATTACTGCACCCTCGTGTCTCTTTGGAGATAGGTGAGGGGCAGGGAAGGGATGGGATGGGAAATTACAGCTGGAATAGCCAGGCTGCAGGATCCACCCCTAAGCTCTGGACTACCTAATGGAAGAAGCTCAGGGGTGACGCCAGTACCCCAGGCTAACGAATAAACGAAAGCCTGCTAGGGGAATCGAATCCGGGACCGTCCGCTTCGTAGAATGTTGCCATACCCACTGAGCCATCGGTTGTTTACTTAACACCTGCCGCTGGTGCTCACTTCTACTTAAAACACGCTATGTTGCGTGTCAACCAAAAATATAGTGATTTTCAATAGCGGTTACCATTATGCGACTGACTAGCACAATGAGGTTATCTAAATAATTGCGCTTGACATAATGAATCCAACTTTCCCATCAAGCTAGACACGTTAAGATGCGAGCAATATACAGGATGGGCACAAAGTCAGGGCACCCCAAATGGTTTTAGCTGCAAATTGAGCAAATGTTTACAGAATGCTTTGAAATTTTGTAAGAACATTCATAAGCTTATTACAAACAAATTTATTATTTCAAATTTTTTTTTCAAAGTGTCTCATTTTTTTCATTGAAAACAAATGCAGAAACATACGCTGCTGAACAAATTTCGCGTTCTAAATTAAAACAAATTTTTATTTACGCTTGCACAAATGGATTCGAAATATTATCCCTGACTTTTGCAATTTTAAGGTCACTTATCCTGGTTCAAAACCAACAGTTTACTTAGGCAATGTTTTCATCATTTGCAGGCCCTTCATGGTCTCCCGATTTCTGCACAACTTTCATCGTGTCTGAATCAAGTAAAGGATATTATTTCTTAAGAAAGTTGTTTTTTATCTTTTAACGCAATATTATTTTTTGTTTTTCATAAAACAACATCGCAGTTCGGTCGCCTCACTGAACGTTACTTTGAATAAAGCTGGCAACGACACGAGTCCAATGTTGACGGCGTAATGCAGCGCCCTCTATGAGCAGAATATTTTTCAGTGCCATCTATGCGCGAGAAATTTGAAAATTAGAAGTTAATCAACATCCATGCCAAGTTTTAAGAAAATCGGTTAACTTTTCGCGAAGATCTGTTAAGATGAACTTAGGGCGCCTTTTTTTGTGCCCATCCTGTATGTGTGTGTGTGTGTGGCTTCTAGAAAAATCTCCATTGCTTAGCCATGCTTCACTAGCAAGCAACTTGAATGCAAGAGTCCCATTTATCAATAGCGTCAATAGCGTCGTCGCCATTCAGCGGAGGAATCAACCGCCTTCTAGGCAGTCTGTTACGGCCACGAAAATTTCCTATTAAATTATGGAAGGGGGAAGGGTAAATCTAAGCCACCAGACACTCTCCGACGTAATCTCACTATTCGAAACCGGCTCTACTCTTTTTATGACGGATTTTTTCTCAAAAAAAGTTATTTGTACGAGTACTTTTATGTTTTGGCTCATGTTCCAAACTGCAGAACATAAGATTTTGAGTGAGGCAGCGCGAATTTCTCGATTTCTTTGCCATATTTTTTTTTTGTAATTTTCGTAACATCAAAATATCTCTGCATTAACATTTTTACAGTTTTTTTACAGCTTCGGTTTGCTCTACAAATTTTACAAGATTTCTAAAAAAAATGTTTCATTTGTTTTGAGGTTTTTGGACCATGTCTCAAAATTTCAAAACAAACTATGTACGTATTTATCACGATTATAATTACTATTTTCTTAATGCAATAAACATCAATATGGCTCTGAGAGACGATAAGAAGGGCAAAAATATGCCCTCAAATATTGCATAGCGATACGAATGACACAGAATCTTCTAAAGTGAAATCCACTACTATGATCAGAAGTAATATTGAAAGAGTAATTGAAAAAGTAATTTTTTTCTCTGCTAAATAATGTTTTCTTCACGGCCAGAGAAAAATCACCCGTGCGGCATATTCAACAACTGCCGCTAAAAATACTGATGTTAGCCTTAATGGAAAACACCATGTGAATGGTGATCGATCAACGATAGTGCATGCAACACAAGTATCGATGGCAGCATCTACACCTATACTAAGAAACGATGAATTATATGTAAGCCTCTGGGTAGATCAGAGTATAAAATTCATATTAATCACCAAGTCTGCAATGAATTACAATAATTACTTTTATCACGTTATGTTTAAAATATAACGTTTTATCAATTATTTCCCAATGTAGAGTAAAATTTATCGCTTTACCCCCTTGAGTGGTGGAAACGCGAACATCACCGACAACACACGCAGGCGCCCTGAGCCACACACATTAAGTCGCCCATAACTGTAACGCCAAACGATGGCAAAAGTTATTATCGTTTATCAGTTAGCGAGAGCCAGCGCGTTTCATATCTGGTCTTGGTGAAAACATCAGAGACCCGGGCGACAAAAATAATAAACGAGACCAAAATATTTTCCTTATACAGCGGCGACTGTGGGCGTCTCGCCTTCCTCCAGCGGAAGTGTGACCGGAAGTCAATAATATTTCACAAATTCCTCATCCACGCCGCTACACGCTCGCGTTGGGCACGTTGTGTCGGTGGTCCCCGCCTCTAATATCAATGGCGACCTTACGCTACGTTAGCCGGAGTAGACTGTGCCACCGGAAATGCATTGAGACGAATTTGTGAAATATAGCCCATTTCCGGATTAGAGCAATTTCCGGTGTAGTGTTGCGAGAGACTCGCAATGCGCGCCTGTATATACATTTACAAGAAGCACTGCGCATACAGCACATACACATACGAAACCGCTACACCAAACATCCTCCTTTCCCCTCCACGCACTACTACACTCCCCGCCACGCATTCGAATCTTCCCAGTCGTTCGGTAAACTCTTCCGAAAGTCAGCAAGTCAAGCTTTTATTCGCGCTGGGCGTCTCTATGCCATCCCCCCTCGCCCCTCCCCCCCACCCCCCACACACACACAACAGACTGATGCAGTTATAGGGCGCCGTATTTAATTCGGGGGAGGGGTAAAAAGGCTTAATGCGGGCAATGAGAAAGCCGGCGCTGGTTATATTAGGCGATTGGTAAAGGCCAAGCAGCACCACGGCGACATTGCGAAATACGGTCGACTGTTGCTGAAAGTGGGCTTCCAAAATATTGCTCTCTCAGAACCGTTTAGCGCTTTTGTCGTCGCGGGCGTCATGAATTAGTCGTTAAGGTTATTTGTATCCAAACAGTGCGAACATATTAGTAGGTTTTTCTAGCGTGGCACGAAACTTATCAGAGAAAATGAAATTGGTGGCGCCATCTATTGGCCGTAAGTTTCTGAAGTTTCTGAAGAAGTTGTCTGAAGAAAGGAGTGTCGCAAATTTTCCAACAAAAAAAAGCAACCTCAACGTAACCTTTCCCTCAAACGTGTTGACAATTTCGTCAGCTCTTCACGGCATTTTATTTATTTTTTGTTAAATGGTTTGCACGATATGTCAAATAAAGAATGTAAATTTTGAAGGTGCAGATGGATTAAAGCATTTTGCAGTCTAAAATATATCGGATTGGACTAGTGGCGTCTCCTGGTTAATCCTAATCCACCAGAGGGCCCCACTATTCTGCAAGAGCAAAATGTTACCAATCAATCGAATCTAACATTTATTTATACAAGGCCAACGGGGAAACATTAGACGACGCAAAATAGATTTTCAACTCACAAATCACTTTCATTAAATTCGATGGTTAAAAATCGAAATTTTGAAAGTATGGAAAAAATGGATGGATTTGAAATGTTTGCCAAAAATGTTCCCTAATGTCCGGGTAACGTGTGGTGCCGTCTGGTGATCAACTCAAAGGACCATTTTCAATTATACTCGTACATGTATTTCCACCCGGGGTTATGCGTCTTCAGCCGCTCGAACCCCTGACAATAACGGACTGGTGAAAGTTCACGACCACAATTGAAAGGCACGAAAATACAATTGAAAAATACACGCAGACCGAATATCGCGTAATTGAGAACAGAAATCCGCGAATCTCAAGTCCGCAGGCAGGCCCACGCTCTCGCATTAATAATCCGCAGGCAGGCCCACGCACTCCTATTATAAACCTGCAGGAGCTCCCAATTGATGACCAACATAAAATGAGCGCGACTCTTGAATACGAGGTCTCCCATCATTTTTCCTAAAAATCGAAAATTTCACTGCGCGCCATCATCTTCATCATCATCCCCATTGGTGCACGGAGGTCGGCTTATACCAGAAAGTGCTTTTTCGCAATCACGAGTGAACCGACTTGTCACGGCATGTGGCGCCGAACACACACACACACACACACACATACACAGAAACTAAAGGAGTTGCCATTGAGAGAAGCGAGGAGGAGGCGAATGGAATGGTGGGCGGCGATGGAGGGGGAGAGGGTGTTTGTTACATTATCGTTCCCGAAATTCGCAAATTTAAACCAATGAAAGGAAATTCCATTAGAAACGTTAGAAAATCGATAGGGGTGGGTCTCGCGTCTGCGATCATCTATACGTGCATACTGGGGGAGTTGAAGAAAACTTTACATTTAACGCAAATGTTACATGGCCGGGTGCCAAATCAAAGCCGGCGTCTAACAATGGTACACAAATGTGACGGGCAACTAAGTCGGGGGAAAAATTTCGTTGCGGAGGAAAAGCATTGGGTTATGTGTGTGTACGTCCGTTCCCTCTATGTACCTTCGAAGAGAAGGGTTTCGGAAACATTTGCCAAAAATAGAGCCGAAGCGCGGCACGAGAAGATACCGCGACAATAATCTATTTATCACGTGACACTACAATGGGGAATTCGTAAACTTTACTACAAACTTATTGACGCACGAAGATCTATATAGCAGTGGGGGAGAGAGAGAGAGAGAGAGAGAGAGAGAGAGAGGGAGGACCCACCCCAATGTCGCGTTCGATTCGACCGGCGTACATACGGCCGCCCCATATAGAGATAGCGGCTGGCGCCACTAGCCAAAACACTAATCACTAGTGAAAGAAACTTTTTTTTTGTTCGAGTAAGGCTCAGTTCAATTTGAACTTCCGATAGCGCGGCGACAAACAGAAATCAACTTTGAATGCGCCGGCAAATTCGAAAGGCTTCCATTTAATTATTCGTTCTCGATTAAATGGGTTTCTGCGTCGCACGATTCATCGACGAGGCACAATCGAAAGTCCAAAAGTTTTCTTTCATTGTCGCAGTACAAAGAAATTATTTCAACCAAAATTTAGGAACGATCGAATGGTGAATGCTTAAGCACTTACTGTATGTGTCTAAGCTCTAAGCTCGACTGTTCTAGTTCGACAATGCTGCACTCTTATTAATAAACTTTGCATACTGTTCATTCGAAAAATTCCTGATTTCACGTCTACTTTTTTTTTTAAAGGTAAATATACATCTTAAATTGTGATCACTTATTATTTCCTTTCAACTTGATTGTAAAACCATTCGGAAAAATAATTAAAAAATTGAAGCAAAAGTAATTGCAACAAATTCGAAATTACGTTTAATATGAATTATATTGGGATGCATTAAATTATACCCTGCTAATATAAACCAAATCGATATTCAAAGAAGACTTTGAAACGCACAACCCCGAAATATTTCGTTAATGTATATAAATACCATTTTAATAATACAAAAAATTCCTAAATCGAATAATATAAAAATCTTTGACGTCAAGTTGGCGTGTCGAACCAAGAAATTGCTCCAGTCTGAATCTGATTTAAATTTATCTACCGCTACAGGTATATTTTTGGGTTCTGAGAATCCCAATCACAATAACGGATCCCGCGTGCATTTTGAACAATCCCCGCGCCTAATTTTTTTATACGTCAAAATAACGCTCATTGTTCGGCTTGCCGTGGGGAGAGCGGCACGCTCGTGCCTCGCTTATATTGATATGAGCGCCTCGAAATTCGCATCCACGTGTGAGCAATGAACGCATATTGGTACTTTTTTTCCTCCCATCCAACCACCACCACCACCACTTCCACCACCATCGCGGGTTAATTGGGCAAAACAAGACGAGCGATCCGAAACGCCACGCCCAGTCCTCCACCGCGAAACCCCAGCAAGCAGTTATTAAATTTTTAACCATGCCACGTGGATACGGGATATACACCCGAGCCTATATATCGTTTGGTGGGGCGGGAATGAAAGCTAGATATATCTCTCCATTAGCCCGCTTAATAGCCAAAGAGTGTTTAATCTCTCTCAATCGTTTTTCATCATCTATCGACGCCCCTCTCTCGTCCGTACATTGTGTGTGGTCTGTGGGGGGTGATGGCGGTGCGTGGGGTGAAGGCGGGTGTAGCAAATTGGATGAGGTGTTTGCTATTTGAATTTGTCTCCGCCCGATCCCAATGTGATGTTAGGCGTGTGGACAAGCAAATCCTAAAGCAGATTTTTGGCGCGTCAAGCCTGCCATAACTTGCTGAGAGCATAGCCCAAAGCCAAGTCAATAAAATAAAAGGTATGATGTCGTACGTGTCCTGCTTTTTCAACAGATATTGTCGGCTTCGAATATATATCGAAGATATATTCAAAAATAAAAAAATACTATTTTCCAGGATATTGTTGAAGGCAAACGTTCGAGTATTTTGTAAAATATCCCGACTGTTATACATTTTAGAATTATAATAAAGTGGAAATAAAAATAAAAAACTACACAGCAGCTACGAGTCTATAATTTCGATGCATATTCCTTCATACGCAGACTATGCGTAAATATGAATAATTACAAATTAAAAAATAATACACAATTATATGACTAATATTGTTCACGAATATCGTACATTGTCAAAAATGAAACGGCGCTTTAGAATTTAGAATATACTCGGTATACACTGTTTACCAGTTAATGATTTACAAAAAAATAAATATAAAGAAGAATGGAACGAAAGTATAATTTGATAGAAGGCGAAAAAAACGACTTTCAAGTCACAATAAAAAAATACCAACGCAAAAATACAAACGCTTGTATTTACTAATCATATTGCAATATGTGAATTAACGCCACTAATTGAGACGACAGACTAGTTTACGCACAGACGGTGTGAACTCCGAGACAATAACTTGGCATCGACGTTAAAGGTTGCGGTTCTACGCCCTCCAAAGTGCCTGCCATAAACCGAGTGAGTTAGGGGCCCCTGTTCCTACTCATAAATGGTTTCGCACTTCTGGGACTGCCCGCCTCCATTCTATTATATATTGATAAACATTAGCGGAATGCGAGATCGGCCTCCAGACGTTTCCGAATTGAACCGAACGCCGTAAATACTTCATCAGCTGTATGTACGCCATACACACAGACACACACATACCACGCGCCAAGAAAAAGAACTACCCGGGCCCGGATCCCCGGTTACTTTGGTCTCGATTTACAAGGCGTCATTTCTGGTGTCGGTCGATGTCGGAAGGCTTTTCCCGAAGAGTGATCCAGAAGTCCCAGAATGGACACGGTTGAATGATACGTCGAGACCATAAACTTTTTTTTATTTCACCAGGAAACAGCAATACTGCATCGAACATTATTTTTTGTGTTGGGTGAAAACGTAGTTGAAGGCTGTTGATTTTAGCCAGACTTTGGATCGAATACAACCCCAGACAAAACAATAAATATATTTAAAAAGATAAAATCTAAATTTTTAAAATATCTAGCACTGGAAACAGGCAGACCTTTTCCAATATTCTTGCTCCATCTTAAAATGCCAACAACCAACACATTCGAAAATATAAAAAAACACAATCAATCAGTTTAAATTAAGAATTAATCTTAATTTAAACTGATTGATTGTCAGGTATTGTCTAGTAATCATTATGAGGATGCATTCAAAAGTTCATGTCTTTACGTAAAACACAAGAAACAAGATATTTCATTATAACAGTACCAACAACCACCGTATCCTACTGGCTTAGATGGCGAGATGCGTTTTATAACACGCTCAAGCGCAGCTCGCCTATTTGTTCAATGTCAGTGCAGCTGCGATCTTTCTGGAAAATCGCGTCGATTGCAACAATAAAAATAGAAGGGCATAATTCTTGCCTTCACCAGGATTGTTTCTGTCCCGTATAAATAAATGGCATGTTGTATATTAATCTTGTTAGATGTCCAGACATTTTTTGTTTGGTCTCGTCTAGACAGACAAAACAGATAAATTACAAAAACAAATTCGATTCAAGGCGACCATAGCTACCTAAAAAAAAAGTAATATGACCATAACTTTCGATCTAAAAAAAAGTATTTTTCAATTTTCTTGTTAGAGCAATATTTATCCATAAATCGCGGAAGTTACTGCCGAGAAGAACCGGCTCAAATAATATCCAAAACATTAGCACACAAATATACAAGTATCAACAACTTTACAAATAAATGCACAAGTCGAGAGCGGGTGTTTTAAAGATTGCTGCCCCTTGTTTCCGCGCAATCATGCACTACACCGATGCAATGCAAGCTTTTCGTCCACTTCATCGACTCCAGCGCCATAGAGGCAATCATACCAAAATACAATCAGCAATCGCCCAATACGACCGCAATTCAACTCGGAAAATAAAATAGCGCACCAAGAGGGTATGAGAGACTATTCAATAGACGCAAATTTCTTTTTTTTTTGTACATGGAATGTGCGTGTTTGACTTGTACAGCAGCCGCGCGACGCCTTAGGTGCAACGTGCCAATTTATTTCCACCACCAATCCCTCCCCCATCCTCAACATACATCTATTTGTGGGGGAGAGAAAGCACAAAAAAAAGTGTTAGATCAGGAATTACGATCAGGTTAAGTACAGCGAACCATTAGGAATGGAAAATGGCTGGCGTGCACCGTACAGCGAACGTGGTGAAGCATGACTGTATTCGGAAAAGAAAATGGACGAACACGAAGTGAAAAAAAAAATGTGCGAGAGAAAGAGAGAATAGGCCATCCAAAAAGTGCACTTAAGACTTGAATAAAAATAGCCTCATCAAATAAAAATACGCGAAAAGTCGCACTCTACCCTGTTCGCCATGGCGATGCGGCTACGGTACCGGGCGCGCCATGCCGGTGCGTTTCTACAAAACAATTTGTCTTTTGGAGACCTAGTTACCTTTCAAAAGGTGGGGGGGGGACTGACTGCAGAGAATACCAACGCACCATTAAATAACAATGGAGCTCGTTTGCTGTCATTTCTATTCCCAGCTCTAATGAACTACGACGCGAGGGAGAAATGCCCTTTCTTGCCCTGGCTTGCGCGATACCCACGAATGTACGTTTTTGCTCTCACTCCATCCAACAAACAGATGGTTTCTAAGAATATTAAATTGCACGCAAAAGACACGCTAATTTCGCGTAATGTTTTGAAACGCATCCGAAAATTGCCTATTTTACACAAAAAGAAAAACATTTCCTTTTTTTTCGTTTTGTTTAGAGAAAAATTAACAAACTTCAGCCGTGTCTATTTTCTCAAACATATAACCATTACTTTGTCTTCAACATTAATTAGCAATGATAAAATGCACGACAAATATTACTAGTAATATTAAAACACGAAATAGTGAAAAAGTCTGCTAGTCTAAACAAGCAAGTCACATGCACGCATACTACAAGTACGCTAGAAAGGACGAAGTCAATCCTAACATTAATTCTATAGAAACGCAAAAAGACGATATGCAAAATCGATATTCACGTAAATTTCCTTCCGAATCGTGATTGTTCGCTGTGTCTTTTGCGAATGGG